>CAJUYH010009818.1:0-13171 GCA_910591685.1 Galerucella tenella
ACGCTTATGTAATAGGTAATATTCACCACCACCATCTATTACCTATAGGTTCCAAACAAGTTAAGACACATTTTCAGGTTAAATATGGTGTTTAATTTTAGTTTTGTTTCTTCAGTATACACAAAAAATCTACCTATAAGAATCAGGAGTCCCAAAGTACCAGAGGGTGACTAAAAATTGAACTTTTGGTGGTATCACTTGACGACCTCTCTCAAATATAGGTGAACTGATTTTGTCTTGAATCAATGCCAATATGTGCTGGAATGTTGTTCTATTCATTCGAAAATGTTCTCTGAATTCTGCGTCACTATAGGCATCTACAACATCTTCCACAAACCTGAGGATTCTAGGGCGCAATTCTTAAAAGTAATTCGTTTATTATTGTAAAAATTGTGGCAACTTTCTACTAAATGAAGTAAATATTCTTTTGAAGTACTTACCAATAGGGCCTCTTGGAATATAATCATCGTCACTACTACTACTGTCTGAAGAAAATAGTTCGTCGACAATAACCCATAATGCAGCTTCTTCCATCGTACTTTATTTTATACTTACAGACATTTACAGACAGAATAATTGGTAATGTTTATGCTGATTATAGAGATGATTTGATAAACAGTGTCGTGTCAATTTTCTTTGACAGATGACAAGTGGTCCGTATATACGATACCAGGTTTCATGAAATGTGAAAACCGCTAGTAACCGCACTGAAATTCTCGGCGATATACGGACCATATTCCTATTAAGTGAAAGTGACACTTAATTTGACAGCTGTCATTGTTCTTGTTTTTTATAACAAATGATAATTATTAAGAGGGGCCTCCTCACAGGTAGACAAACCTCAAAACATAAACAAAAATCTAGTTATTTTTAAGTTAAAAATATTTTCGATAGATGTCGCTAGTGGTATTAAATCGTCTTTAATTTAATACATTTCTTGACGATTCAAGCAAACGCATCTCCGGGTCAGCTGTTTCGATTAGAGATATTACCTACACAAAGTTTCGATGTTTTGGTTTCAAATACAATTTATGTCAGCAGATATTTTTATTTATTTTCAATCTCAATAAGTAAAGTACGATTTTATTTATTTTGAAATTAAAATACTATATGAATTATCGTCGGCTCTCTATATATTGAAGTTTTATACCTAACAACAGATTTGGATGCTGATAATTTGGAAGTGTCTTGACCACAACAAAAAAGTGGTGAAGAACCTGGGATAATATCATCAGATGAATATGAACAGTAAGTTCTTTCACACAATGTTTTCTTATTTCCAATTAGCTATTCTCAAATAAACTTCTTGAAATTGATTTTGAAAACAGTTAGGTAATTTTGAAAATAATAGAATAATGATTTTTTTTTTAGAATAATGTCACATCAGCTGCTCAGTATTTAAGAAGAACGCAGTAGGGGCAATGGATTGACTAGTAGTCTTTAAATGTTCATTGTGTTCAAGAGAATATGAATACGACACAGAAAATCCAAATAGAAAAAAATCTGTAGTATTTGCTGGAGCAATATGGGGAACTTTGGTGGCTGTGGGGTCCATATACTCGCATATGACAGAAATGTTGGCATGCAGCTCCAACTTTTATTACAATATTGAAAATGAACTGGGAAAGGTAAATACAATTTTAAACACAAATAGATAAAACATGTAAAATTTTTGCTATGTAACATGAGATTATCATGTTCAAAATTGTTTTAGGAATGGGAAGCCTCTCTTGTAAGATCCATGGAAAGGGCTGGTATGGAAGAAAAAGAGAGGGCTACAGAAAATGGACAACTTTGTTTAGATGTGACACCTTGTTTCACAGTTTATGTGGATGGTTCTTGGAGTAAACGATCCTATGGCACAAACTGTAATGCACTATCTGGTATCTGATATGGTAGCTATAATTGAAGAATATACGGGCCAAGTACTATTTATAGCAGTAAGAAATAAGTTTTGTGCTATATGTGCCAGAGCTTCCAAAAGCAATGTAGTTGTAAAAAAACACATCTGCTACAAAAATTGGGATGAATCCGCTCCTGCAATGGAAGCTGATATGGTTGTGAAGGATTTAACTGCAGTTAAAAAACACGGTGTTAGGTATACTAAATTTATGGCAGATGGTGACTCCAGTGTATACAAGAATATTATAGAATAAGTCAGCTATGGAAGCAACGTTGAAAAAATTGAATATACAAATCACGTCTAAAAAAATTATGTAAAACACCTCAGAAATATGAAAAATTGTAGTCTTGATGAAACGAGCAAAAACTTCAATATAGTTGGAGACATTACTGACAATATGATTCCACAGATGCAGTCAACATCTATATTTAATCACCTGAATGTTAAATACATATAGCAGATACAAAAGATATACTAATTTAAAAATATTGTGGTGGCTATCTTCCTGTAGATGAGTACTTGTGTATATCAAATTTGTAATATGGCTTCCAAGATAAAATTGAGTAGGAAAAATAATATTCATTTATAGAGAGTATTTAAATAATATTTTTTCCAGTCTTTATAACTACATATGGATCAAGACTTCAATATGTCAATAGAGGTCACCACCCATTTGTGAGTATAGAATTGTAAAATATCGATATTTTTGTTAACTTTTTCTTTTCTTTTTGTTCTGAGGAGAAATGGAAGATGAACTTCAGTTGCCATGTATTTTAATAAATATTGAGACAAATACATAAAATGTCTAATAATAATTTTGTTTATATTTTTATAGAATAGGTATTTTAGATTTGTTTCTTTTCAATAAAAGTGTTAACTTATTTCTGCTGTTTTTTTAAAAATTAATAATAGGTCAATGAAAAAGCATACATGTCTGTTTATTGCTATAATAAATATTATTATAGTTTATGTACCTAATTAGCATTTCTTTGCTATAATTTATATGAATTGTAAAAGATAAATGTGTTTCAATACGGGTTAATTCCGTATCATTTGTTACATACTTTATATATATATACAGTGTGTAAAAGCCAAATGGAATAAATTCATTATTTCGGTTACTGTACATATTTATAAAAAATTCCGAAACACGTCAAATTTAAATTATAACTTGACATTCTTTAACGTGAAAATGCAACCCCTACCTTCAACCCCCTTAGAATGACAGGTACAACCCCCAATTTTTTAAATGGGAAGTATAGGCTTGTGATATATCATTTGAAAGGTCTCTTCATTCTCTATTCAAAAATGTTATTGTTTTTAAATTTAATGCAAAAATTAACATAAAAAAATTAATATCATGTTGTTACCGAAATTCGCTAAAATATACTCGGAACTTATTACAATATTACTTAAAACTTATTTCCCGTTTAGGTCTTGATAATGAGAAAGTGAACAAAAACCGTAGCAATGTGGTTTTTAGATGGTAACCATTAAAAAACTTTAAAGAATTTCCGTGGCAACGCTATTTTAACAAGCAGTAGTAAATTGTTTTATTTAAGTTGTCATTGTTGTAATTTAAGTATAAAGTTTGTTCAATTCAATTCTGAAAAATGGTTAGATTAACGGAAATGCATAAAATAACAGTTTTACAAATGATTGGTTACGGAGATAACATCCGAACACAACAGGAAGTAACTCGCCTATTTCATGAGAAATTTCCTAATTTACCGCCTATATCCCGAGGGGCAAACCGCTGGGGCATTGCGGTGTACACATTTTGGGAATTACTGGGCATTACTGGGAATTAGAGGCATTACTGGGGAATTAGTAGGCATTACTGGGGAATTAGTAGGCATTACTGGGGAATTAGTGGGAATTACTGGGCATTACTGGGAAATTAGTGGGAATTAGTAGGCATTACTAGGAATTACTTGGCATTAGCTAGGAATTACTGTGAAAAATTACCGCCAAAACTCGTCGCTAAAACAGACTAGGTAATGCAACGCATGCGTGACGCGTGTACAATGACAATACAAAAACCGTGAGGAGTGTGGTCACAATCTTAGGTAAACGATTCGTAAAAGAAGTACGTAGAACAAGGAGCAAATAATTTGTTGAAACTTTTCTGTTTTTTTGTTTGTTTTGGGTGTTCAAGTAGTTCCGTACTGCACGGGTGTAATGTGCAGGAGCTCCGTCCTGCATAAAAAACATATTATGTCTCAAATTTAGGGGTAAATCATCCAGCATATCGATAAATTCGTTTTGCAAGAAATGTAAATAATTGTTACCATTTAATCGTTGGGGTAACTCATATGGTCCCAGAAAATGTTCACCAATGATCCCACACCAAACATTTATTTTGAATTCATGCTGAAAATGCCGTTCTCTAGTTACATGAGGATTTTCAACGTCCCAAAAGTGGTTATTCCTTAAATTGAAAATTCCTCGGCGAGTAAATGTCGCTTCATCGGTAAATTATATCCTATTGACGAATGTGTGGTCAATATTTTGTTTATTACGAATATCACGTGCAAATTGATATCTTAAAGGAAGATCTCTCGGTAACAAATTTTGAACAGGTGTGAAATGAAATGGATGGTAATTGTCTTGGTGTAATATTTTCAGAACGGACGTTTTACTTATTCCTGTTGCTGCAGATAGTCGCCTTGAACTTGTTTGTGGATCATTTACAACACGAACTAATATTTCATCTTCAACATCAGGCGTAATAATTTTCGGACGACCAATAATGTCCCGTTTCGGATGGAAAGATCCACTTTCCCCTAAGTTCCTATACAAATTTTGATATAGTCATTTACTAGGTTGTAATCTGTTGGGAAACCTTCGTAGATATTCTCTTTGCGCAGCTCTCCCATTTAAATTTTGTTGACAATAAATAGTTATCATATCTCTCTTTTCTTAATTTGTAAAATTATTATGCCTCGGCATTTCTTAATTTTCTTTAACTAACTGATACTAATTAAAATTTGCACGGTGAAAATTACACTACTTAGTTGTCAGCTCACAAGTGATTAACTGACAGTAGAAAATATGACATCGGCACCCACTAGATCAATGTTTGTCATAATTTCAACGACATCGCATCAGCGCCTACTACGTTAATAAGACTTTAAAGTGATAAAATAAAGAAAATGAAAATTATGTAATGGTTTTTTAAACTGCGATTATCTCAAAAACTAGTAACTTTTGAGACTAATGATAGGTATACACTATTTTCATAAAAATGATGTAGTTTTAATATTTTTTGATCAAAAAGACGCTGACGTTAAGGGTAAAAAAGTTAAGGAAGCTTTTGCACCAGTTAGATGGCTCATGTGGCGCCCTCTAGTAATGACATTAAAACGGATATCATTTTATGATTTTTCATACAATAAAACACTCTATACTAAATTTTTAAGTTTATACATTGAATATCTTTCAAATTATTGCGAAAACTTATTTTTTACATTTCAACTTTACCACCCTGTATCTTTTTTATTATCAATATTTTATTAAAGCAAGTTGCGTCAGATCGTAATATTTTGAGGCCGACAATCTTCCATTTCAGTTTGGCCCATTACTTACGGACCACCCTGTATATATATAATACTTTCACGGTAAGTCTACTTCTAGGTGTAACGAGCGGTGTAATAATAAGTATTCAGATTTAAAATTATTATGGGCTCGATTTTATTTGATTATATTTTGAGTGGCTAAGATCATATTTATTGCGACAAAAAATTTATTAGTATTAATTAAATGTAATTCCGTGTTTAACCGTTAACCCGAAGTATCAGTTTAAATATTTATTTGCTTTAAAATGGAAATATGAAGAACACATTTTATCAATAATGCCATGTACAATGAACAATAAAAAGTTAGAGTTGCTGGATTTTGCCATGAGCTACCGTACATCAGCACTGAGTGCGATAAGAAGCTGTAAGTTGGCCGGATAAACAGTAAAATCAGTTTTAAAAACATTGAGTAGGAAGGTAGGTAGTTAGGTATAGTGTAACTATTGTTAATGTGATGACCCATATTTTTAATCCCTTTGAAGGAAAAGCCGCCAAATGGCTTGCATAAAATTCTTTTATAAATTCGAATATTAAGAAATAATGCTTTTCAAATGTAATTCAAATTAATATAGTGGATTAAAATTAACCTGCATAAAATATGTAATACAATTCAAGGTCATCACATTGACATTAGATACACTATACTTCATGTCTGTGTCATGAAATATGCTAAGGGTAGCGCGCTGTTTTATTTTACAATTTAAACGTTAAATTAAAGAAATATTACTGTGTATAAATTATTTAAGCAGAATTCACAATAAAAATCAACAGAGCCAAATATGCTGTCAAAAATATTCAGAAAAATAAACCACAACACTAACTAAGGGCGTTACCCAAAATGAGAAAAACAAATTCACAAATCGACAAATTTGATCTGCTCGGGAGGAACCGAGTGAAGAACAATTCGGGGAACAATTCAGATGGATGGTAGTACACTGCTCGCGTATGTAATTTTGATTTTTGTAGATGTATGACGTATACTCGGTATTATTCTCTCGGTATAATAGTATTATTACAGTGCCCTGTAATATTGTCGTATTTCGTATTTAGTAAAGTGCGCTACCAATAGATATCACAGAATAAATAAAGTTATTCCAACGCTTTGTAAGTTTTGAAAAATATTTTCCAAAAACAGTGACCATTCAACCAAGAAGAAACATCTACTTCCCGGGCTATAGGCACCGACGGATAATGAATTACACTTCTTAGTCAAACGGGGTCGGTATGATCTACAAGATTTAACCAACCAATGCGCTTTATTAAATACGACAATATTACAAGAAACTTTAATAATACTTTATTGTTTCAAGCTCAAGTAGCTTGCCACTGAACTACCAAGGAGTAGGCTAATGAAGATAGCAGGACTCCTAACAGGGCACTGCTGTATGAGGAAGCACCTCTACAATCTAGGAGTAGAGAAAAGTTCCCTATGTAGGGGTTGCGGCATGACTGATGAAACGTCAGTTCATGTTCTCTTAGAGTGTCCACACTGGGCTGTATTACGCAGGCGAATCTTCGGAGTCACTGTCATGGCTCCTGGAGACACAAGCAGGCATCCACTGAAAAAGGTTGTGGCCTTTATTGAAGGGCTCGGCTTCATGGATGACTAGGTAGCAGGATTGGCACAATGGGCCCGCCAGTGGCCTCAGTGTCGGAACCTTGGCTTGAATTGTCCAGGACAAGGCTCGCCTGCACATTTAGTAGTAGTAGTAGTAACTTGTTGTCAGATTTTCAAGTTTTCGTTTGCATTTGGAGGTGACGATGGCGTTAATGTCACAACTTTTACATTTCCGTTACTGAAAGACATGTATTAGTACATTAATATTGCAATGGTTTTCGCTCGGGTTTTCGACGAAGTTTACATTTCATTTTCCCATTTTTTTTAGATGGATCTGTCTATTAATGATAATCAAGATGTTGCTAGTAATATTGGTATGAATCCCGGCGGTCACCAAGAGGATAACGATTTTTTTAATGAACCCTAATAAAAAAATAGTTCTTTATTGTTCATAAGCTGTAACCAAATACTTTTTTAGCTATACTGTGAAGATTTTAATGTATTTGCAGTACATTTTTTATTATATTCAGTAACGGAATTACTAAGGCTGTACGTATTATTGGAAATTGGTGAACAATGTTAGGAATTACTGGGGAATTGGTAGGCATTGGTGGGCATTACTTGGGAATTACTAGGAATTAGTGGGCATTACTTGGGAATTAGTGGGCATTACTTGGGAATTACTAGGCATTAGTGGGCATTAGTAGGCATTAGTGGGAATTAGTAGGCATTAGTGCATTAAAATTAAGAGTGATGCCCAAATTGGGCATTAGTGTACACCATTTGGGTCAGCGGTTTACCCCTCGCTATATCCCAAGGAACAATAAGTAAAATAGAAAAGCAGTTTCGCGAGTTTGGTCATGTAAGGCAGATAAAAAAAGCAGCTGCTAATGCACTGAGTGATGAACTCAAATTAGATGTGTTGCTTGAGTTTCAGGAAAACCCACATACATCGAGTAGACAGGCATCCACTACATTCAATGCTAGCCATACATCGATAGCAAACATATTAAAAGAAAATAAATTGCATCCGTATAAGATGATACCTACTCAGGAGCTCATGGAAGACGATTTTGATAGGAGAACTTTTTTTTGTGAGCAAATGATGGACATGTTGGATAACAATATTATCCAATTAGAAGACGTTATGTTTTCTGATGAGTGTACTTTTTTACTTAACGGTCATGCTAATCGGCAAAATTGCCGCTACTGGTCCACGGAAAATCCTCACTGGATGAGACAAGAACACACTCAATACCCTCAAAAGGTTAATGTTTGGGCAGGGATTGTAGGGAACAATATAATTGGTCCCTTTTTTATTGAGGGCAACTTGAATGGCAACAATTATTTGGCACTACTTCAAAATGATGTCATTCCAACGTTGGCAAATTTATATCCTGATCCAGGTAATCCTCAAGTTCCACCGAATACGATATGGTTTCAGCAGGATGGAGCACCACCACATTACCAACTTAATGTCCGGCAGTACCTCGATACAATATTTCCCAATCGGTGGATAGGGAGGCGAGGATCGATTGAATGGCCAGCGCGATCACCTGATCTTACATTATTAGATTTCTTTTTATGGGGATATGTGAAGAGCCATGTGTACAAAACTAAACCTTCTGATTTAAATGACTTAAAAGAACGAATAACGCTTGCGATTAGGTCGATCACGCCTGATATGTTAAATAATGTTAGAAGACAGTTTTATTTGAGATTAGGATGTTGCCAAGACGTTCGCGGAGAACATTTTGAACATCTACTTCATTAACATTCATAGTTCTTTTTCGTGTTCTACATTTTATTACGTTTTGCATTACATTTTAGTTTTTGATTGTATTGTAGCGAATTTCGGTAACAACATGATATTAATTTTTTTTATGTTAATTTTTGCATTAAATTTAAAAACAATAACATTTTTGAATAGAGAATGAAGAGACCTTTCAAATGATATATCACAAGCCTATACTTCCCATTTAAAAAATTGGGGGTTGTACCTGTCATTCTAAGGGGGTTGAAGGTAGGGGTTGCATTTTCACGTTAAAGAATGTCAAGTTATAATTTAAATTTGACGTGTTTCGGGACTTTTTATAAATATGTACAGTAACCGAAATAATGAATTTATTCCATTTGGCTTTTACACACTGTATGTGTGTATAAATGCTGGAAATACAGTTTCCAAATCTTGGCAAGATGAAAACATTAAAAGCGGAAGGCAGGCATTCGTGGAAGGTTTGTCGTTAGGTTTGCAGCCACCATCTGGAAAAGGAAAAAGACTTATCATTGTCCATGTTGGAAGTTCTGAAGGTTTTGTTGATGGTGGATTATTAACTTTTATTTCAAAACGCACGGGGGACTATCACGAAGATATGAATGGGGATGTCTTCGAGGAATGGTTTGTTCAAATGTTGGATCTGATTCCAAAAGGGGCTGTTATTGTTATGGACAACGCAAGTTACCATTCACGGTTACGAGAAGCATTGCCCACAAGTCGTTGGCGTAAAGCAGAGCTTTTGGAGTGGCTTATTTCGAAAAATATTAAAAGATCCACTAAGGAAAGAACTTTACAGAATTGCAAAAATGAACAAGAATAAATACAAAACCTACATTGTAGAATGGCTTCTTCTCGTGGTATATCAGTTCTTCGACTTCCCCCTTATCATTGTGAACTTAATCCCATAGAATTAATATGGGTTCAGGTAAAGGGGGAAGTTGGAAAAAAAATACTACTTTTAAAATAAACGATGTTGTGAAATTGTTTGAGAGTGCTGTAAGTCATGTTAGTAAGGAAAATTGGACAAACTGTATCGAGCATGTTATCAAAGTAGAGGCAAATATGTGGAAAATTGACAATATTTGTGATGATTTAATCGACCCTATTATTATTAATGTCAACAACGATTCTTCCTCTTCCGAGTCGGATATAGAATAAAATGTAAGTAATAAATGTATTCCAATAATTATTTCTTTTCATTTTTCATTATATTATAATTTAAAACGTATTTTTTTCCCAAAATACACACCACTGCATTGCGTTATTGCTTATCTGCTAATCCTTTAACAATGAAGAAACCCTAAACTTTGCTACAACTGAAACAAATACGGAGTCGATCTACCTGGTTTTTAGATTTACGGAAGAAATGTAATTTAAAGTAAGAGATTTATCAAAAATTTCATGGTGCTCCCTGTAAAGGTTTTGCATACTTAATTAGGGTTTATTACTCCTCGTACTTTCTGTACAGACTATAGTTTACAGATACAGAAGGTATAATATTGAAATATTATTAGCTCTTATTCCTCAGCAAATCGTTATAAATTGGAATCAAGATCGCACAAATTTTTGCAACTGTTTGTTTGAGCTTTTAACAACACTTTTGACTGGCCTTAGATTCCGAGATTTTCCAATGTTTACGCCTTACATCGCTTAAATATTTATGAATTCTACATTTTCTACATCACTCGTAAATTTTTACCGTTTGCTAAAATATCTTTATTAACAAGATACTAAATCAGTTGTCTTTAGCATACTTATAAGTAATAATGTTTAGCAAGTCACGGTTTACGGACCTCCTAGTGAGGGGAACTGGTGTCCGATACACCCTCTACTCAGTAACTCATAACAACTGTATTTATATCCATAATATTTCAAACAGCGGCACTTCAAAGGACTGGTATAACCAAGACCATCACCAGAGGTTTGTACCGTTCGCTTATAAACAATGGATCTTCTTTAATAACCGACTTAATAACGTAAATTAGATAAGTACTAAAATGTTTATAAAACATGGTGATACATTTTGACATCAGTTGACACTTCCTGCTGCAACTGCTGCATCCTACAGAGTGCTTCGTATTTAGAGTAAGAAACATCTTCACGCTCCACGTTAATTTTTTAATTTAAAGTCAAAACGAAATATCTTGGAACGGAGTATATGAATAATGGTAAATAAAATATACCTAATCTACGCTAGTGGATTTCTCGATATTGGAAATTAATGAATAGCTTGGATACCTTTTGTTTTTCGATTTAGTAGGAATGCAAAAAAATACAACTGTATTCAAATACCCCGTTTAATATAAATTGTTGTGTTGTTTAAATTTTGACGCCGCTATAAATTGACGACAACTTAAACACCATCTCCAAATTATTTTTAGCATAAAAAAGCGGTTTCTTTGATAATATTCAAAAATATCTTGCCCCCATACCCAAGATGATAAATTTCATAGCAGAAATACAAAGAATAGAAGGTTTTGAAATAAAACTGAGTGAGTATTTTAAATAAAATGTCATCAGATCAGCGTCCTTTTTTTGAAATATTTCTCGCCGTCTGGTAGGCGTCGAGGAAGAAGAACTACTTGACCTTCGCCCCAACGAAAAGGTTTCACACCTTGGATAAGGAAAAATGTTATAGGAGGGCACTGTAACCTTAAAAAGTACGCATTGCTTAGGGCTAGGAAGAGTGCGACTCTTATACTGATGAAATTTTTTCATAAAAACTAGTAAAACATTTAAAAATTCCCAAATATTACGTAATTACTAATGGGATATTAGCAAAAGGAAGTTGACATTGACTACAAAAAAATAATATGCAAAACGTATGACATATAATCTGGGAAAGTTCTAGATTTTTGAAATTCTTTTAACTTTTGCGATAAAACGCACTAATTGACCTTCTATTGACCTTATCTGTGGGTGTAGCATTTATTTCAAAATATTATCTCGATTGAATCAGATTTCTAGAAAGTATGTTGAAAATCTCTTAAATTAATTGATCTTTGTGAAGGTGACGATGACTGAAGTGTTTTTAAGCAATTTTTCTCACGTTAGTTGTCATTTTGTTAATCGGCAATTTATATTATTTATACTTCCAGCAATTCACAACAAAGTGTGATATAACTGTGATAAATATTTTGATGATGAAAAGTGTACATGTTAAGGGAGGAAAAGAACCTTATTCAAAACAGTATTTCCATAGATTTGTGTATTTAACATCACTTTAATACTGTTAGATTTGTTTTTATTTTATTTTGCATATAGAGTTAGAAGTGTCAGAACTGTCAGACATAGTGAAAAATATTTTCTGTTGTATTTAAAATTATAATTACACTTATTTCAAATGGAAGATCCTCGAGAAGAATGCATTTCTTGAAATTGCACACCCCCTGAAATTAGAATTAGCTGTGTATATATTTGTTTATAGAAAATTCATTTTTGTTTTTCAACCCCTTCAGAGCACATTTTCTTATTTTTCTTCATGTGGTCGTAGATAAAGTTTTGTATGACTCTTGTGTGTGAAGTACTTTTGGACACTCGTTGCGAAAAAGGCACTCGCTACGTTCGTGCCTTGCAATTTCGCAACTCGTGCGCAAAAGTATAACTTCAGGCACTTGTATCATAAATAACTATTTTGCATCTTTTGTAACCAATTCTGGAATCAGTTATTTTCCTGGCTCTTTGGTACATTGAAAATAGAGGTTTTGAATGCCTTGACTACATTTTCTAGATACTAGAACCTTTTGGTAAAGTAAAAAGGTCGTTAGTAAAAAACTGTAAGGAAGATGGTCCAACAATTCGATGTTTTCCTGCTTTAAAAACTCAATTGTGTTTAGAGCTGTGTGGAAACATGTATTGTCTGGTTTTTCAAAACTCAGCTTACGAAATGTTTTTTTATAAGAAGAGTCTTCTTCTTCTTGGGGTAATTTTACAAGTTTGATCATGGTTAGCGAGAATTATTCTATTAAACTAGTTTACTTGGCCTGTTTTTCTCGGTAAAGTATCTCCAACGGTTCCAGGATTCCCAGCTTGAAGAAATTTTATTAGGAACACAAAAATAAATATTTTTTTGACATCATTTTGGTTCAAACGCGCAGAAAGACAAAAAATGGATATAATATACCAAAACATGTACAAAGAATTCCTATTGCTTCTTGTTAATACAGTATAGGTATATACTCTTCTTATTTTTTCCCACACTTGGGTTTTTACAAAAGCAGCTGAACCGCAGAACCAAAAATCTCATTCACCAGAGATGATATTTATATTTTTTTTAATTACAGCTATGCTTAAAGGGGAATCCGCATGATAGGGCGTACATGAACTGCGGACCAAAAACCATAAATGATTTTCAA
>CAJUYH010009819.1:0-13171 GCA_910591685.1 Galerucella tenella
ATAAAAAATTATATTATTGTTCTCTATGATTTCCACCATACCTAACCTAATGATTTCCACAAGTTGAAGTTTTACCAAAACTTTCAGAGAAAATCAATGCAGAATTACAAAAAATTATACCTTTTTATATATGCATACTAACAGTTGTTATTTGTAATAGTCGACAGAATAATTTGGCATGCTATAGTTAATTGGTATCTACTATTTTTCTGAGCTGTTGGTAGAGTAGCTACTTTCTTTGTTTTAACGCCTGCAATTTCATTGGTTGACCATCAACACCAGTTTTTAGCGGGAAACGGAGTAAGATATTCACTTGGACAGGTGTGGTCTTGCTGTCGATTAAGTTTTTTATGGTTTTTGTGTAAGAATTTAAGAAAATGAGTGATAGATTTGAAGTGGAAAAAATTCTTAAAAAACGTGTTCGAAAGGTGAGTATATACCTATGCTGTAATATGATTATTTTACTTGTATAATATATAGGATCATTTAGTACAGTTATTTTAAGCGGTCAGTTTTCATCTTTTGAAATGAAAGGGTATCTATATACCTATGGACTGAAAACGAAAAACGAGCACTAAAGTAGACGATGAAATAAAACAACTTGAATTTGTTGAAATCTACATTATACCAAACTGAAAGTGACGCATTTCGCTAACACAGTAGTGCCCGCTTTCACCAACTAATTCCTAAAGTTAGATGGTAATACCAATACCTACCTAAATCGGAATTAGTAATTCCTACGTGCAATTTGCGTCTCACCACGGGTTAAGTAATGCCTAAGGACGCTAGGAAATACCTAACGTTAGGATAGGATAGCTTGTTAGGTCTGCCCAGAGTATTCAGGAAATGCTTCACCTGAAATTTTTAGTTGTCAATTGTCATCGAGGTCGATACACATCAATTTTGCAGAATTTTTGTTGTTAGATAGTGATTATTGATTGTTTTCTCGTATGATTTTCAACGATTATTGATTGTTTTTTCGTATGAATTTCAACCAATTAGAACGATCAATTCAGTCAAGTTACCTTGTATAATTTTGATAATACCTGATTATACATAAAGTAGCTCTACCAATCGAAAATTTTACAATACTTTAATTTCCATAGTAACCACATCGACATCAATATACAACAATACACAAACTAATATCACCGTCGAAATCTGACGTTTATCAAAAATGAGTCGATTCGGATTGTCATTTCCATTGTACAAATTTGTATCTAAATTGATAAATTGTTTCTATTTACTCAACAAATAATCGTAACAAATACAATACGTGATTCAAAATAAATAGGGTTATACATCTCAAACTTCCTGCATAGTTACAAATCGTTTCAGTTTGACAGAATAATCCTCCCGCTTTCCGGTCGGATTATTTAAACTGTCAAACTGACACTCTTTGTAACTATGCAACAAGTTATTGATGTATAACCTGATTATTTTGATGTACTTATAATATTATAATACTACTGAAAATATGCGAGCTGTTTGTTTTGTAGAACGTCTTGAAAGGTTTGATAGTTCATCAGAGTCCGAAAATGAAGGAACCCAATAATTTCACCTCCTCCTCTTCCGTATAAATTGCACCTCTATTTATTTTTTCTTCCATTTTGAACAATATAAACTAACTCAATAATAACAAGAATAAAAGCGATATGACAAATAAATTTAACATTCACATCATGACATCAAATTTGGGGTTATTTCCATAGAAATACACTATCCTTGTCAAATTTACACGCTAGTATTAAACAGCGGTACCTACATAGACAAAATATTTCTCATCGGTACCTATTATCACAGAGTACACCATCTATTATGTACAAAACTTTCCAAATCAAGATTTTTACTAGGTATTCTAAATATTTCTCAGGTTGCTGAAATCCGATTTAGGTATCGGATTCAGGTATTTTCTACCATAGGAAGTAATTTGTGCTGTAGGAATTACTTGGGAAGATGGTAAGAAAATTCCTTACATGTTGTTGGTGGAATTGGACATAGCTTTCTCAAACAAGTGGAGGTGTAATGAAAGGTTTTTAATTTATACAGTGCCTTAATACTGAATTTTACAGATATTGACAATAACATTATAATCTATTTACATGGAAATAAAAAAGTATTTAAATGTGGTAATGACAACTGTGATAAAATTTATGTACTTAGGTAGAAGTTTTAGGTATTTTAAAACTAGAATTTCATGACAACCAAAAATCAGATTCCAAACAAGTTCCAACTACTTGAATCATTTATTAGCAAACCAACACACTTTCGATTCAAATTTTGAAATTTTGCATATAGAAGCTAAATCTCTGAATTTAAATATTTTAGAAGCTCTTGAGATAAATAACAACAAATCATATTATTAACCACCAAATAGATATCAACAATTCTCCTTGATTCTTCCTTATTACCTAGAAAGGTTTCCGGTTGTTGTGAATGAATTTCCAGGTAAACTTGTTAAATATTTTAGTTAATACCATATTTTTAATTCCATGTAAATAGATTATAATGTTGTCAATATCTGTGAAATTCTCCTTGGAGAAAGCTACTTAAACTTTCAGTTTAATATAATGTAGATTTTAACAAATTTAAGCTGTTCAGTTGTTCATCATTCAGTATGGATCTACATCAAATAAAAGCCTCATCTATTCAATTTTTTTACTAAAGTAGATTTTAGATTTGGATTTTTGTGCTACAGATTTTCATTGTATTTTTTTCCAGTACTTAAACTATGGTACTGAATTAGTATAACAATAACATTATTTATAAAATTATCACTTTTTCAGGGAATAACCCAGTGTTACATAAAATGGAAAGGTTTTAGCTCTAAACATAATACATGGGAACCAGAGGAAAATATTTTCGATGAAGATTCCAGTGATGATCTGAATGAAAATTGTAATTGTAAGTACTCGGCTTTTTATGTATACATATTATTTAGATTAATACTTGATGAAGATGAAAATATGTAGGTTAGGTTAGTAACTGAAGCTTAACAAATTTCTTCAAAGTTGGGGAATTTAACCAATGTTTTTTAATGTTAACTGAATGATTTTTTTAGTCTATTCAAAATAATAAATTCAATTACATTTTTCCTTGTAGATTCCTGCAGCAGTAAGAACTTGGACAATGAGCCTGGCGTTGATAATACCGATGGAATTAATACTGAAGATTATGATCATTCTGATAATATTACGTGTAGAAATGAATTGAGAGATACACATCAAGGTAATTATTCATAGGATGATAGTGTTAGCAAACGTTGACTGGAAGACAGCACTTTCTTGTTTCTCTATGAGAACGCTGAATAGCTACCCTGCTGTGTTTGGAACTTAAATCTTCTGTTTATGGTTTTTCGTTTTTATCACTTCCTATCTACCGGTGAAAGATATGCAACAAACAAGTCATGCCTTATGCCCCAGTGAATTTTTTTTATTTACTAATGCTCCTTATTACTCTAATAGAAACGAAGCGAGAAAATGATAAATCAAAGAGAGATGAGAAACTTGTATGAAATGTGAAAAAGTGTCTCATCATATGAACTTATTTATGAGTTATTTTTTTTTTAATCATAATTCATGATACTAAACTGTGAATGTGCTTTTTTTAGATCCTTTTTCCAGTGATGACTCTATCAGAGATCCTGATTATAATCCAGATACTAGTAATTCCAATATTTTAATTCCAAATGAATCAGAAAGAGGGATAGAAACATGTGATGAAGATGATAGAAGTGAAGAACAGATTGAAGGACATGCAAATGATGAACTACAGGAAGGTAAAAATATTCATTTTACTTTTATATTGATATCACACTTTCGCAAAAGTAATAATATGAAAAAAGGAACTTTTGCGGGTAAAACTTTGTTTTAAGTTTGGACAATTATTTAAGAACACTTCCGAAGTATGTTCATACTTATTACACTTGTAATAAGTGTTGTTAAAGTTTATTGTGATACAAATGGAGTCATATTGCCTTCATAAACCTATCATATTCTGTTCTGATAACCAGTTTTAAGGATCTTCCACACCAACGCGATACTGCAGGAGCGGGGACAGGAACAACGGTTACGCTTGCCTTTCATCTTCTGTCAAAGCAATTGGAATTACGTTACCACGTACTTTACAGCTTTGGTGAGAAGAAGAAAAACTTCTCGCTTTCTGCAATACACTGCGTCCTTTCCGCTCCCGCAGTACCGCGTTGGTGTGGGGGATCCTTTAATCACCCAAAGTTCTGAATAAACAACTTCCAACCACTGCTATGAGAATTTAGAGGCTTTTGCTGTTTATTACCGTAGATCAAAAAACGAACCATTTTATTTTTCCAAAACATTTCAAGGCTATGGACACAGTCATTTTGAATTTATCGCGAAATTTTATTAAATATGTCGGAGTTTTTTTTATCAATAATTTGGATTACATATAATTTTTGTAAAAATTATATTAAATTATATCCCACTCTTTAATTTGCTTGTAAATTTGTTATCTACTCATTGCAACAATATCGCATTTTCCAGAATTTCCGAAAGCATGTTTGAATGAAACCATCATTGCTTCAACCACAGGAGTGCTGAAAATGCAAGATGATGTATTGCTGAATAAAGTTATGTCATATTCTCCTCCGAAAAACGGCGAAAAGGTTGATATTAATATAATACCAAACTCAAAAAGTAGTAGTAAGAAGTATTTTTGTATATTCTGCAAGAATCTTTTTTCAAAGCTTCCAGTTCATTTTGAAAAGGCACATAGAGATATCGAGGAAATTAAAAAGTTTTCTTCATTGCCCAAAGGTAGGTACTGGTATTTATTTAAATAGACAGAAAAGTAACAGATTTTCTGCCGCAGCTAGTGAAGGCAGTAGATCTGATTCTATGTTGAGTGAAACATACAATTTTTTCTCCGATTGGCAGCAAATATTAATTTTGCTGTCTATATGGATGGTTGATAAGGGTATAATTTGATGTTGATGCCAGTGTGTATCAAGTTGATCAGTTCACAGTTAACAAAAATCATAGGACGCGGGTGGAATCCTTCTGCTTTTCATCAACAAAATTATTCATGTTTTCATACTTTTGTTTTGTGTTTTCTGAATATCAACTTCTATTCAGGCTCATTTGATGTTAATCTGTTGAATTTGGATAATCTTTATCAAAATTTGTTGTAGGTTGCAAAGAGAGGAAAACTATTATTGATGTCATAAGGAAAAGAGGATGCTTTGAATTCAATACGAATAAAGAATATAATAAGGGATTTTTAATTGTAAGCAGGAGACCGAATGATAGCTCTATAAAGTCTGAAAAGGATTATAAAGTATGTCCTTCTTGCAAAGGTCATTATTCTAAATACACAATAAGAAAACACTACAGAACATGCATTCCAAATAAAAAAAAAAGGCGATCGATCAGTTTCAATACTTGGCAAATTGGTTCTCGGCCAAGTGCATGTGAATGCATGTCCAATATTGAAAAACGCAATTTTTCCAGTCATGCGAGATGATGAGATATTAGCACTCATAAGATATGATGAATTGATTATTTCGTATGGAAATGCTTTGTGCACGAAATATAGATTAGAACACATGCGCCCTATGATTCGTACAAGACTTCGCCTAATTGGAAGGTTTATGTTAGAGGCGAGAAAAATAAGTGATGTCTCCGACTTCGCTTCCGTTTTTACATCAGACCGATTCGATGTTGCCATAGAAGCAATAAATGCTCTTGCTGGTTTAGATAGAGTTAAACAAGAGTATAAGTCTCCTTCGACAGCATTTGAAATGGGCTCCCAACTAAAAAAATGTGGGAAACACTTGGTGACAATGTGCATAAAAACAAGGAATAAAAATAAAAAAACAGATGTTGAAGATTTTCTGAAGATATTGGAGGAGGAACTTACAGTGTACATTAACAAAACTGTTATGGAAAATCAACTGCAACATAAACGGCAAAAAAAAATAATCCTACCTACTAGTCAAAATATAGCTGTGTTTAATAATTATTTGAACAAACAAAGACAAATATTTTATGAAAAACTCAGGATTGCGTTTGATTTTAATCATTGGAAAGAATTAGCATCTCTTACATTGATTTCCATTCAAACTTTTAACAGACGTAGGGCTGGGGAGGTTGAGAGGATGATGATTGCAGATTTTAAGAGTTACCAGACTATAGCTGCAAATAATGACCCTGAATTGCTGAACAATCTATCAGAAGAATACAAATTGAAAGGTCAAAAATATGTGCGTGTGGAAATAAGAGGAAAAAAATCCAGGGGAGTTCCGGTTTTATTATCTTCAGAAGTCTTCAAATGCTGTGAGCTAATTCTTGGTAATCGAGAAGCAGCTGGAATACCAGAAAGCAATCCTTACTTATTTGCTATTCCTGGAAAATCGTTTTCCAATGCACATTTGAGTGCTTGTGTACTAATGAGAAAGTACTCTGATGAGTCAGGTATATCTCATCCAGAACATCTTCGAGGTACTCAGTTGCGGAAACATATCGCAACCCAAAGTGCTATGATGGATTTAGAAGAGCATGAAGTAAGTGATCTTGCCAATTTTATGGGGCACGCAGATAAAATCCATCGCGAGCACTATCGAATTCCGATTGTTTCCAGAGAAATTGGACGAATATCACAACTTCTTGAGAGGGGTGTAAGTAATCCAGTCCAGGATAGGTCAAAAAATATTGACTCAATACTAGGTAATTATAAATTGATATACTTATTAGCAAACATCAAAAATAAATGTACCCCTACCTTAGAACATAAAGTAGTAAGGAAGGATCCTTACGCCAAGGACAGTTAACCGGGATGGTTATCCAAAATGGCCGCCGCAGAATAGAATATATCAGTGGCGCCGTCCCCAATTTTAATTAGGATAAAACTATTTCTATTAAATGGAATTAATATTTTCAATAACTTAAAATTTAGTAGAATAAAAAATATTGTAAGTAACAAGTGTATTATAAAATGATATAAAAGCTAGAAGCTTTCTAAATAATAATGATATGCTGAAAATAAATTTGATATATTTGTTTATAAACTAAAAAATCAAAATGATACGCACATGTCATGTCATATCATGTCAAGTGAAAATTTAGGTTAGGAACAACTATGTGTATTTTTTGAAATTTTTAACATGAAGACCAATATTCACATCTGTAGATTATAATTATTACAATAATATGTACTCACCGATGAAAAGTAATTTTCAAAGCGTCGTTTTTAGCAGTCTTTGAACGTTCATAAGCACTACAACTAACCATTGTCTTGAAAACTATATTTATATAACGAGAGTATTATATAACGTAACTGAAAAACCAACTTAACCTTAGAAAATCCTATTATAAACCAATACATCTGAGTTAGTAATAATCGGCAAAATATAACATAAAAACCAACTTTTAATCAGAGACCAAACAAATAATAAGTCATAAAATGGTTATCCAAAATGGCCGACTTTGTCTCTTTTATTTATTATGGGAGATGTGGCACACGCTCCTTCCTTACTACTTTATGTTCTAAGACCCCTACCAACCAAAAACTAATACATGACTTATTGTTTGATTCAATGCCTACTAGGCATCAATATATTCTCTATAATGTGCTAGACATGCTGATTTTGTTTGCAAAAGGATTACATTTTAATATTTTATAATTCTTATAAATGGCCCTCCAAAATTATTAGGGGTGTATAATGATAATGATATGTTTATGCACAAATAAATTTAAAATAATCCTGGCAAATTAACATAAATATACCAGTGAAGAGTATATAACCATTATTAGTTGCTATGCCACTTGAATGTGACTTCTCAAGCTATTAGACGTACGAGATTACGAGATGGGTGTATGAGAATGAAATGAAGAATGAATATACTATCACAATAAATAATTTACTGTCAATATATCTATAATGCGAAAATATACTTTTTCAGCTTCTCCAGATTATAGTTCAACTGTTGCGAGTCAGTCTCGGAATGTAGATAGATGTGATAGGAGTTTTTCTGAACATATTGATGGACTAATTGGTAAATGAACACAATATATTTCATTTTATTTATACAGTAACTGATTTTTATGCAGATGAGCCTGAAAGTAATGATGAATCAAATGTTTCGCCAAGAGATTCATGGTCGGAAAATAATGAGAAATATACCAGTTATGGGAAAGAGAGATGTGGTAAGTAGTTTTTTAAAATGTAAAGGTTCACTAGTTATTCCATTATTAAAGAAATATATCATCTTCAGGTTCTACATCAGTTGCTGGACAAAATGAGCTAGTCAAAAAGCTATTATAAAATAATAAAAAATTAAATTCATAATTGATATATCATTTCAGCATCCCCACATGGAAAAATTTCCAGACGATCCTGGACTACACCTGAAAGAACCGTGGTTCAAGACTTATTCAAGGAACATATGGAATATGAAGAAATACCAACTCTTGTAGAGTGCAAAATTGCAATTAAATCCAATTCTGGTTTGGAAAGTAGAACTCCAACATAGTTGAGAGCTTGGGTAGCTAATCAGATGAAGAAGAAATTAACCACAACAAACCAAAAAAGAAGTATAAATTATTATCATTTTAGAACTAGTGTTCGGACAGAAAAATGATTTTTTATTGTTTGAAATATACTATACAGGGTGAATGACGACTAACGGGACGGAGGTTTATAGCGAAACGGTAAAAATTTTGAAATGTGTATCTCTTCAGTAGTTTGTACATTCATATAGGCTACATTTTAAAATTATTTTGAAATATACGGGATGTTCCAATAAAGTGTGACGCATCAAAGTTATATTTTTTATCATTTTATTTTATTGCATTTTCCGATTTCCCCTAAAAAATGAAATACTGTTTCATAATGGTTCCCTATACTCAAATACAGAGGGTTCCGAGTTATGATGACTTTTTAAAAAATATTAACATTTCGAATGTATACCACGAATTATTCTAAATTTTAATACCTAGGTGTAGGACACCTTTATACCATTCGAAAGAGGACATTTTAATAATTCATCATATTCAGAAGAATATGATGAAATATTAAAATCTACGGTGTTCCATTCAAAATAAGCCCGATATTACATACACATTGAATAATCAAATAATGAAACTGAAAATTCTTAACACTTTGTAAAGAGATGTTTAGTACTCAATCGTGGAATACATTCGACAAATGTCCAACTATTGAGATGTAAGAGAAAATTTGCTAGAATTTGTTATTTCAATGAGTTATTAATTTTCCTTCGAAATGTTCACATTTTAAAAAAAGTCATAACTATTATGAAACAGTATTTCATTTCTTAGGGACAATCAGAAAATGCAATAAAATAAATGGTGTTCCATAAGAAAAAATATAACTATTATACACCACTCTTTATTGGAACATCCTGTATATTTCAAAATAATTTTAAAATGTAGCCTATATGAATGTACAAACATTTCAAAACGTTTCGCTATTAACCTCCTTCCCGTTAGTCGTGATTCACCCTGTATATTCTCGATCAATATTTCTGAGTAAGAGGTATAGTAATTTATTGATGGTAACCAATTAACAATTAAAAGTCCATCACGGGAGTACTTCAACCAGTTCTGATTCACTATAAAATTATTTTTTCTTTTTCATGTCATTGATAAGATATTGTTTCAGATTACTGGACGACAGAGGAAAAAACTATAATGAAGAAAGTTTTTCATAAAAATTTACGTGATGGTATTTTACCAGGATTGAAATTGTGTACAGAAGCACAGCAACAATACCCTGAATTGAAAAATAGAACCCCAGTGGTGATGAAAGCATGGGTTAATAACACTTTGAAAAAAAAAACAGGAGCCTTGTTTAATATGTTCAATATATTTTCGCAAACAGAAAAAAGTTTTTTATTTTATTTAATTACTTACTCAAACACACACATAAAATTCCACCAACCGTTCAGCGACGCCATTTACCAGGTCCAATTGTGAATCTAAACCATTCGAGTCCACACAAAAATTTCATTAAAAGCGGTCTAGTCCAGAGGTTAGTAGTGCCATAGTGAGATAACCAGTTTTAACAGAGCTATATTAGTAGAGTTATTGTCAATACATTACACTCTTTATTTTGTTATTATAACGTGTTATCCAGAAAACGTGTGATAACTTCAGTTGGTATGAAATAAATTGAAAATGTGTAACAATTACAAGTGATTTATTTAAAACACCAATTTTAATATTGTCTATAATCATAAAGATGATAAAATTGTTTTATACCTACGTAAAACTTAAATTTGAATATATAGTAATATTTTTAATGTTGACGCGATATCACAATTTCATCCTCTGCACAATATTCATTTTATTCCAATAATACAATATAAAAATAAGTTTTCGATTGGTAAGATAAAAAAAGATCTTGGCTGTATGAACACTATAAAAAATGTTTAACCTAACCTACTTTACACTTTTCTTCATATGATGCAAATGTAATCACAGCCTAATTAACCCAGTAATACTCATTATTATATCATAAACTTTACAACAAAGGTCTTTTTCTTTTAAAATTTTAATAAATGTGTTGAAATACAAAGATTCGAAACAAAATTAGTAAATATATGTACAAAATTCTTATAATTTATGCAAAAAAAGAAGAAATTTCTGCCAATTCCTCTGAACGAAAATTGTGTTTTATATGTTATATTATGAATTCATCAAGTTTGACAATATTTAAAAAAAGTTTAATATAATATTATATACTCTTAACAATATTATTGTATGTAACTGATGGTACATAATATGAAACATTTTTTTAAGTTATTGCCCATATATGTTATCATCCTCATTCAAGCTGTAGGCACTAAACTTGTTCTTTGAAGCAAGGTATTGCTGTGAACTATTTCTTGGGTAACTTCTTGTGGTAGATTTCCCTCAAAAATTGTACTACAATTTGTTCATGCTGAAATAAAAATTTTTTGGATTAAACATTTTATAAATTACAGTATTTAATTTGTATTATTGATTTTGAAAACTCACCAATTGCACTTGAACCTCCTTTATGTCTGCTCAGAAGTGGATAGTACTTGTATCAAACTTGATGTGTACAGTATTTGTGATGGTTCATCCACATCAAGTTAACTTAAACTGCAAGCTGAAAATTACATAAGAATTTTTTACAAGTATAAGTTTTCAACATAATCACAAGTAACCATGAGCTATACTGCCTGTAGGTGTTTTAAAAATACTTACCAGGTTCTTCATCAAACTCATGTAGTAAGTGCTTCCTTGTATATGTCTTGGCTGGTCGTACTGGTTGTATTTTTTCTACTTTGTGTGGTGGAAGCTCTTTGGATTCTGAAAAGGGGTTTTTTCAATTAATATCAATAGATTAGTTGATACTGGTTATAAACAAATATTTATAAATAACTTTTAGCTTCTCGGGAATTGAAAATGATTGTTATTGCTCTGGTACCCAAAAATTATCACCTTCACTATTCTTGTATCTTAAAAATCATTTATACATCATTGATCATAATTTGTATAGTTACAATCTACTATATATTGTAGTCCCTATAACTACTATTCTAAACAGCACAATACAAAGTAAATGAGATAAGTACTTACCAGGAAAATGTAGTGTGGGTAGAGAAAATTTCTTCAATATGATACTTTTCCCACTAATTATACAAATTAGTGGTCCACCGTTATCCTCGTTCTCTCTCAAAATATAATTTTAGGATGTTACCATCTCCTTGCAACCACTTGATAGAGACTATCCATTACGACGCAGTGTTCGATACTCTCTTTTAAATAGTTAGAAAATAACAGATTATATCTTACACAGAGAATAACCAACTATAAAATACGACATACTCTGATATAATTGTCATATTCTAACAACATAAACCACGGCAGCCAACTTTTGGACCGTAACTACCCCCGTTATATAATCAATTATTCCATTTACACTTTGGATATTTAGATTTTGTTCAGTAACAGGAATTTTTACTAAAAATGTCAAAATTGAAAACTTATCATAAATGAACTTTATTATTAATTGAACCAGTTGATGTACCCAGCACATGCAAATATTTTTTTGAGAAAGAGGAAGGGAACATTATTGAGATTTTTCGCTTTCCGACCAACTGACACAGATTAAAGTGTAACTACCTATAAAAATATCAGAAAATAAAAAATTAAAAACCAAAAAAAAGTAAAAAAGTTCTTGACCGGACCGGGTTTCGAAACTAGGTGGACAGAGAAATATAATATAATGAGAGTTGTCGATTCTGTAGTAACAGTCAGAGGTAACAGTTGGCATCACGTTGGTCGAAGCGCACCACGAAGAGGTGTCAGAATTAATTTTTGAAGTAAGTAAGTAGAGTTCCTCGCGACTCACCCTGTATATATATTTATACCGCCGAAAGGTTTTTAGGAGATAATTTTGCGTATCTTTGTACTGGGGTTTCATACTACCAGCCGCAATGCCCTATCTATTCGTGAGTGCTCTCATTACTTAGAGATTTAGCAATTCCACAGGAAGGCTCTGGCCCTATTATGCTCCCTGCTTGGCTAATTTATCGGCCTTTTCATTGGTAGCCTGGTACCCAGGCTGGGGTCACTCTATTATGACTACCTAGTCTGTTGTTAGGGAGTTTACAACCATACCAGATTTGATGTTTTCCTATATGAGCGTTTCGCCTTAAGTGCTGCCTGGCTGTCCGAGTAGATGACGATTCTTTGGTTATCCACTTCCTGTCTCATTAACTCTTCTGCACAGCATTGCACCGCCATTACCTCTGTAGTATGTTTCCCTAGGCTTAGAGAGATCGTGATCTTCTCTTGTACCCCATATCTACCGGCTCCTACTCCAGAATCCGTTTTAGAGCCATCAATGTACCAGTTGAGATTCGCTGTTATAGTCCCAGTCTTCTCTCTCTTGAATGTAAACTATATATTCGTTTTTAAAACTATATACAGGGTGGGGTAATCTTCTGACATCGGAGGATTACATCGTTGTGGTGATAGATAGAACTTTATAGTTTTGTGTGAGCTAATACAGTTACTGAGAGCACATTTTGAAAATACTTTCGATTCTACAGGGTGTTCCAAAACCACGTAGCAGCACAAACTTACATTTTTTTAAATGGAACGTACTATATTTTGTTTAAGAATCGAAAAGATCTCACCGAGAGCT
>CAJUYH010009820.1:0-13170 GCA_910591685.1 Galerucella tenella
AGTGGAAAAAAGAGTTTTGTAGTATTTGATATTTATAAGTTTTATTGTTTCGTGCTACGTCACCCTTTGCTTGCGACCATATAAGTTCAATATCATTGAGTTCGCCCATTACATCAAGTATAAGTTGTCATCCAATCAAGGCGCAAGATGAGCGGAGCCTATCAGAGTACTATTTGATTGTCTAGTTGTCATATTTTTTCGTTGTGTCAGATAGGGACCAAAAATTATTTTATTACTAGTTAATCTTGACAACGGTAGCTGGAACGCTACCGAAACGTCGAAATAAAAAATAAAAAACATTATTGTGGTTTAATTCCCAAAAATAAGAGAAAAAATAATAAGTAATGCCACAAGGAACTTTTAGAAGATAAAAGTAGGTAGTATGTGCGCGTAATTTTTATGTTTAGTTTTTAGGTTCCCACGTGTAAATGTTCTACTTATTGTCCATATTTATTCGCTTTTGGAGAATTGAGATAAAATTGATTCATTGTATCCTGCCTAAATTCCCATGTCCGCCTATGGTTTATTGCGGTTTTAAGAGACCCTTTACCTGAAATCGTGCTATCAATATGATAAAAATATATTATAACTACATAAGCAAAGAACAATATATTATTCAATGAGCAGTTAAGGATAACTATTACCTATTGGCAAAAGTGCCTTCATATCTCGAGCAGAGTTACATAAATCACATCATTTACTGGCATTTTTATTTCACCTTGTCCATAATTTGAAATTATTTATTGGGAAAATTGTGTAACACTACATTTTACAGCCTATTATTATAACAAGTCATCTATTTTTATGTATGTTCACAGCGATAACAATGGTAACAGAGATTGCTGAGTTTATTGAATATTTTTAAAAATACATGTGTACTATGAACAATATTTTATAATTATTGTAAAATTTCGACATTGGTAGGTAACGTTTTTATCAGAAATTGCTGGTAATAGGCCTGACGACAGTCACTAAGAATAACTGAAATAATAATTTGAAATAATTGCATAGAATACAAATTTTCCAAAACAATATCACTTATTTTTACATAACAATTGTGATTATATTTATTTCGGTGGAAATATAAATGCAAAATATAATAATCCGCCATATTAGCTAAGCGTGTGACGTCAACCTTTTGTACCGGGTGGTCCAATAAGCCGATCTCTCGGCTATATATCAGAAACTATTCATGTTATAACTTTAGGAGAAAAAATTCCTTAGGAAAACTGGACAAGAGAAATTGCTGGAAATTACTTTCAAGTTTCTAGGTTAACCGCTAGGTGGCGTAACCTGTAAAGAAAAATTTAAAAACCAGTTTTTTGTGAAATATGCTTCATTATACCCAGTGTTAAATAAGTAAACTAAACAAAGGCCTAAATTTCACACAAATTTGTTCCAGTACTTTTTATTCTATTTTTCCAAATAAAGGGTGGGGGAAAGTGGGAAAGTGTTTGTGGATAAATACCTATAACTTTGGTTTGACACAACCGATTTTAACGAAATTAGTGTCAATAGAAAGAGGGTAGATGAATTAATTACATCTACTATAAAACAATGGCATTTAGTTTCAATTGTCATAGGTAGAGGGTACTTTCGAATGAAAAAAATTTTTTCTTGAAAAATGTTCAATGACAACACCTAATTATTGTGAATTATAATGGAACTGGATTAAATTCTCAACAAAATGGCGCAAACCGCATGTTGATAGCTATTGTCGAAGTCAAGATATAAATAAAAACGCATGCATGTCTACCAGACCAGGAATAAAATAAAACATCTGTAATCACCCTGTATATCATTTTGGAAAGCATGTATTTCTGAAAATATTGACATTTTCAATCATTCTGTCCGGAAAACAGCCAAAAACGATGTGTCACATAGTATAAAATAATAATTTAATAAACTCGTGTTTTAGATTAAAAAAATCCATAATCATTAGCAAGTTCACTTCTGGAAGATTTAATGAGTCTGCTTTTTTAAAATTAGGTCCACACATTTTATTTTATTCACACAAAATGTCGAAATTCAGAATAAATAAATTCAACGCGATGCACGTTACAGTCAGAAGCGTAATGTTTGTGCACATTAACTTTCATATGCGGTGACGTCACAGTCATAGTCTTCGCCCCGCTACGGTATGCTTGTTTAATTGGTTGTATTAGGAGAACGACATATTCTATTGACATGAAATTTTCAGAATCATATTTTTATCCTTAGTACTTAGTTTTACGACAGTTCAAAATGGTTTAAAAGTTTTAGTAGACGAGCCCATTAGTCCATGTGATTTTTTTTATTGTTAATTGTTTCGTAGCGGTATTTTGTCCAACACTATTCTGCTACTAGTATTTTTATTCACTTATTTTCTTTTTTAGGATATTTAACACCAGAAACCTTAAAAATATCCAGCCCTCGCAATACAATCTTTCTAGATGAAATTGAAGAAATAACGAAATACAGTGAAATATTAGACAGTCAAGGTGTTAAAATTATCATTGCTCTTGGTCATTCCGGTTACCTAAAGGATAAAGAAATAGCCGAAAAAGTACCTTTGGTTGATGTCGTAGTAGGTGGTCATACCAATACATTTTTGTGGAACGGTCCTCAACCAGATTTAGAGGCAATCGAAGGACCGTACCCAACAATGATAACACAAGCTTCTGGAAAGGTTGTACCTGTCGTACAGGCATATGCTTATACTAAATATTTAGGTAAGTGAAATTTTTTTTATGTCACACTAATTACAATTTAAAACGATTTCATAACATGGGATATTAATAAAAGTTTAACTACAAGCTACTAACAGATATTTAAATGGATTATCATTTTTTTATTCTACTTTACTACATGTATTCTGATTAAACGATTGTAGCAAGTAGGCTGGAGATAATTTGAATAACAGAGTTGTGTAAATTTGGATTGAATCAAGTCTCTTATACGACATCAGGTCAATATTCATTAAATAATATTAAGTCACTTTTCAGATCATTTGAAACAATAATATTCTTATTAAAAACCAATTTGTACTGTAAAGTGTTGCCAGGCAATCATATCAGAGGAAGCAGTCTGAAAAAAATTAAGGAACAAAAACTCCTCCTTGCTTTATTATTATTATTATTTAATGCCTTAGATTGTTGATGAAAAATTCTTGAAATTTCAAAATCGGTTTCAGATCAGTTACAAGAATTAAAAAAATGTTTAGGTAGAGTACAATATGCCAACAGGCTGCAGTGCTGCAGTACTCCCGGTGTGAGAACGGCTCCCAAAAAGGAGAAAAAAATGTCACATTCTTCAAATATTTTTTTTAGGTTATCTTCAGTTTACTTGTTAGCATGGTATAGTTAGATTTATACAGGGTGTCAAAGTTGAAATTTACAATGGAATGTACCTCGTGAACGAAAAAAGATATTAAAAAAATTTCAAAACCGTTTCTAGGGTAGCGAGGGGGAACTAAAATGACGTGGGCAAAATGGCAACCCCCTATACTTGTGATACGTCGTTGGAAAGCCCGTAGAAAATGCTTGCACCTTGTTTGGAGGGTTTCAAAGCGAAATATCATTCCAAAATTAATTTTTTATTTTTGTTTTCAAATGTTACTGCTTTATTGTTACATACTATAATTATGACTTAGACCGTTGGAAAGCATTTTGTAAGGACATTCCAACGACGATCACAAGTAGGGGGTTGCTATTGAAATTTTTGAATGGGATGCATAGGGGGTCGATAGGGGTGCATCCTCTCTCATGTCATTTTAGTCTACCTTAGAAACGATTTTGAAATAATTTTTTTCACGAGGTACAGCCAATTGTTTTAAAATTAACAGCCTGCATATTATTTACATGAAAAAATTATATGGTTTTTATCTTATTTTGGTGCTTAACAAACACTAATTTATAATGAGGTATAAATATTCATTCAATTGTATAATTTTTAAACTAACTCCGTTACTAATAGGAATAGGCAAGAATACATAAATAAAAAATATTATCGTTCACATTAATTTGTTTTCTATTTTTGTATCGGGGTTATGTAGGGCTTAAGTAGGGTTAGTCCGTATCAGGACCAGCTTTGTGTCCTTTCTATTCTCAAGAATTAAGGTAGTCCGTGATGTGAGCTGAGAATGAAGTAATTTAAAAAAAAATTGAACTACCTGAACATTTTAAATCGGAACTATTCATTCTTAAGCTTATGTTAATAAGTCCGCTTTTGGAATTTGACCCATTCACTGATTTATTACTCAGCCGAATTTATGAATCACAGAACAGGACTCTGTATCTGTAGAGTAGGAGGGTGAGTAAAGGCTCACGGCACTTAGCCCACATGTGACCCTTTGTACATCCTCCCGAGGAGTTGTCCTCCGAGGTCATCGTCCATCCTGTTCTTTCCAGGAAGGTGGACAGGTCACTAGGAGACATCTCCTTTATATCGGCAGGTGTAAGCCAAGACTTACCGAAACACACACTCTATTATTGACGATAACTCCGGACACTCGCATAAGACATGCCTGACAGTTTCATCTTCCTGTTCACACATCCTTCATAGAGGTGTGTTAAATGTAGGTTTTTCCTGGTCATCGTCAAATATTTCTTCGGCTCTAGCTTCCCAGGGTCGCCCAGAGTGATCCTGGCAAGACCGCATCCTTTGATTCCATCCCATTTCTTAAGGGATTGAGCATGGGTGTAACGTTTTGCTAGCTCCGCAATTGTCAAAGAGGTTAGCTCGTAGGTGTCACTGGGTCCTAGAATTTTTAGTTACTACTACTACTACCACATAATGTGCAGGCGAGCCTTGACCTAGCCAAACTAAAGTCATGGTTCCGGTACTGAGGCCACTGGCGGCCCCATTGTGCCATTCCTGCTACCTAGACATCCATGAAGCCGAGCCCTTCAATAAAGGCCACAACCTTTTTCAGTGGATGCCTGCTTGTGTCTCCAGGGGCCATGACAGGGACTCCGAAGATTCGCCTGCGTAATACAGCCCAGTGTGGACACTCTAAGAGAACACACAGCAGTGCCCTGTTAGGAGTCCTGCTATCTTCCTCAACCTACTCCTTGGTAGTTCAATAGCTGCCCCAGCGTGTCCATCCCTTCAGTAGAAGTTTTGATTGTCTAGGACCGTGCAGAGCATTCCAATGAGCGAGGTGCTGGTTCCTCAGCCACTTCCTCGTCTCCTTGCGTATTGTTTGTTTTGTTAGGCCGAGGGTCGGGCCCGGGCCGCAGAAAGGAGCTGCAGCCCCTTCCGCAGCCAGTGCATCCGCCATTTCGTTGCCTTCAAAACCAGAGTGGGCCGGAATCCATTCTTGCCGCACTGCGTTCCTACTTGCAAGATCAGCAAGTCGTTCTCGACATTCGTCAGCAAGTCCTGAGTTGATGGTATATCCACTCAGGGCTTTAATTGCTGCCTGACTGTCGGTGTATATGGTTATGCGTCGATCCACGTAACCTCTGTCTAGGTTTATCTGCGCACATTCCAAGATAGCGTATATCTCGGCCTGATATGCAGATACACCATCACCCAATGGTATACAGATTTGTGTCCTCGGGTTCCTAGAGTAAATTAGAAATTAGATAAATAACCGAGGCGTTAACTAAATCTTGGTGGCACTACAGACTAGCCCCGATATAACACGTTGTCTGTTCAAGGCGAATAGGGCTTGTCTACTATCAGTGCAGATTGTTATGTTTTTGCCAGAAATTCCTTTTCTGGTTAGTTCTTTTGTGGCAATGAAGATACCAGCCAGTTCTGTTTGAACCACGCTGGTATTGTTTTCCATTCCCCACTTAATCCTTAGGCTTAGTGCTCTGGAGTAAACTCCACATACTGAGCCTTCTTCCATATTTGAGCCAGAACAGGACTAATTTAAAGTATATTGGAAACAGTATTTTAATCAATGAGATGAGGACAAGAACGGGAATTTCTTGAGTAATATTAGACAAACCTGATCGTCAGCAATCACCTGATCCTCTCCAAAGGTGTAACTAGGTATACTCAAACAAATCAGAAAAACTACGAATGTTTGAGAATAAACTAGAAGAACAAGGTTTACGGGGATGTTGTGGAGGGGTGTAATAACTTTTGGCAATAAAAATAACCAATTACGAATAACAGTTATTTCGGAGAAGACCACTGATCAACAATAATTTTAAAATTTACCAAAAATATGAGTTTGAAGTAGGGGAGGAGCAGGAACAGTGGCCACTATCTCGCGAATTTCTCATTTGGAAAGATTAGGTGTTGCCATCTAGTACAGAGTGCACTTACAATGCCTGCAAAGTTATCTGCCTAAATTCTAAGATTTCCTGTTTAAAATCAGCTTAACCTCAAATTGTGTATGTGAAGTAAAATACAGCAAGCAAGTGAATTTATTTTTAGTGATAAAATAAATGCTTATCCAAGTGAACTGGTGTTGATAGCTTATACCTAATACATGTGAGTATAGATTTATATAATTAGCTTTTGATTGCATAAACTAGTTTTTGTTTTTTTCTTCACTCTTTAAAAACATGTGCTTGTCTTGTCTTGTTGGTACAGTGGCCATGTTAAATGTAGGTACAGTGGTCACTACTTCATTTTTTAAATAAGAAGTGTTCACTGTACCTTGCCTAAAAAATTATTATTCAGTACAATAATGTAAATGTAGATCCAATTTATTCCAGTAATTATTTTGGAAAATGCCTCGCCGAAAAGTCACAGATGTCAAGATTGGAAAAACTGGGTGCTACTTCACGTATCCCGATGTTCCCGATTTAACCATAGTTCCAGTTAGTGATATTGTACTACATTTATCTCAACCTATGAAAGTAGGCGGCACTACTAGAACAGCAAATTTATTTTCTTTTTCAATCAATTCAGCTATATGCAGATGTATACTGAAAACAGAAGAAACCAGGTAATTTTAACACGGCTACGTTTAGGACATACCAGATTCACTCATCAGCACTTAATTACAAAAGACGATCCTCCTTTCTGTCATGTATGCGATGAGATTATCAGCGTACATCACCTCCTAATCGATTGCCCTATGTATGATCTACAACGTAGAGCCCATAAGATTCCAGGAAATATTAGCGAAGCCATTGGAAGTGCGTCGAATCCATCGAGAGTTATTGCTTTTTTAACAAGTGTTAATGCACTATACAAAATCTAAACTGTAGGTACATATAATAATACAAAGTGTTTTCATCTATCATATAATTGAAGTTAACTTGAACATTTATTTGTAAATTTTGAATTTTTTTTCTATATATATATAATATGTATTACAATGTGTAACCGCTAATGACCTTGCAGGTCGATGCGGATAATAATAAAAAAAAATTCAGCTATATATGATGTCTGTTAACTCTTGGCCATTATAAGTTAATAAGTTTAAGTTGCTTTCTGTATAGGTATTTAAGTTGTATTTTTGTAATAGAAATTATCTTTTTATTTTTAAATATACCATTATTCTAGCAATTCTAGTCTATTTTCAATTTCTTTTCCCAATTCCTAAACAGTAGTGGCCACAGTACCATACTCTAGTGGCCACTGTACCATCATTGCATGTACAGTGGGCACTTTGCAACACATTCTTGCAGCTACAACTTTTTTGATAAAAATAACTTTTTTCAGCTACAGAATGGAATGCTATAGAGGTAAATATAGTAATTGCTGTTTAGCAAAATCAAATTCTATAAAAAAAAATTATTTTGGTTTTTATTGATTTTTTTGAAAAAAGGTGGCCACCGTTCCAGATCCTCCCCTATATTACGGTAGGTCCAATTTGTTAGTGGACGAAAATAGCTTTTTCTGAATGCACTACTTGCTGGTGAACCATCTGCTTAGTGCTTCTTTGTATGGTCCCAAATACGGTAATTTTACTTGCTAACATTTCCGTTCATTCAAACTTGAACAAAACAATGAATGAACAAAATTGAGATTATCATCCAAACGTTCCAGGGCCTTGTCACGACACAAAAAGGGCTGTGTATGTGGGCATTGACAGCAAGTGTTGAACCTTATGCGGATGTATTCCGTCCTCCCCACGCATATTGGTCAAGTTGAAGCATAGTTCGTTTCTAGTATGAAGTCTGAAGGCCGAATTCTTGAGTGTGACATATATCTCGATAGTTGCATAAATCCACCATTATTCTTAATGTGTATACAATTTGAAATTATTTTTCGCCCAATTGCTTTGAAACTGTTTTACGTCATGATAGGGTCAATTATTTAAGAAGTGATTACGACGGCGTAATTGACTAATGTTTTAATCTATACATAGCCAACTGTGCTCAACAGCCACACAAAGCTAATGGGGTTGACAGACGAAGCCATGTGCAGTTTCTGTCACACCTGGAGGAGGAAGCTGCTGAGCAAATCCTATGCCTGTAAGATTTCCTGGCAAATGTGCGTTTCTTGCACTAGGCGATGAGAAGCCACCGGCAAGAAATTACATGAAAAAATCAGTCAACTAGATTTAGAAGACCACAAAAGATCTGAAAAGATTGCAGTGGAATAGGCCGAGACCGAGACCTCATCAAATCTAATCTAATCTAATACATAGTCCATATTAGGATTTAAAGATAATAAACAACAGTTTTAAAACAGAAAGCAATATAAGTGCAAAATATTGTTTCATGTTAAAACAAAAATATCCTTATTAAAAAAACTGGGATATACAATAAACTTTAATGTCCAGAATGTAATGCTGTTTATGTTGGTCGAACAATTCGAAATTAGTCACAATGAACACTTAAATATTAAAACAGCCAGATAAGCTCCATTATGCAAAGCATCTACTTGATACCAAACATTCATTAACACCTAACACAGAATTAGAAGTAATGCATATTTGTGATAAGAAACAAGAACTAAATTTCCTTGAAGAACTATACTTTTAAGAGACCCGCAATATGAAGTTGTCAATGAACAGATAAATCTAGGAAGCTCACCACTATTAAATTGTCTTCTTGAGTAACAGTTGTAAAGATCAGCAGATATATTTTTCCTTGGTTTCCTACATCATTACATAGCTAAAACGATCTTAAATGGGAAAAGATAGATAGATAGATAATTTATTAGTTTTTATCATCATACACATGGCATAAGACAAGTCAGACACAGTATAAGACTATAGTTAAAACAATTAAAATTAGAATTAAAATGTATACAGACAACAGCATATAACAAACATTTGGTATAAACAAGAATATAAAGAAAATAAAAAGTTACATTTTTAACGTTTGAAATACAAAAAGATCCAAAAATTAGGTAAGGAATTAGAGATGTTACGCCACCTACCAAATTCATCTAGCGAGTAAAAACAATATTGTATTAAACATTTCTTAAGACTAGTTTTAAATTTTTTGAGATGGTTATACAGAGTCCTTCAAAAGATATGGACACGTTTATGTGAAAGTCGTAGGTAAATCAACGCTCTGTAGCTTGTTGTGCGTTGAAGAAAAAAAATGTGTTTTGCCAAACAGAGTTTCGTAACATGATGGAATATCTCCGTATCCTATTAAATTTCAATTATATTCTTTCTTTTATACAGGGTGAATATTTATTGTAAACTATAATTATTGACCTATTATGTGAAAGCAATAAACGTTGTAAGTAACAAAAAATCCTGATTAATGATAAATTTTAATGAATAATTCATTCTAAACAAAACTAGCTACCAAAAGTATAATCCTAACCTATTAAACTGAAAGTTCAGTGTTCACCGTTAACATCAATGTAATGCTGTAAGAGGGGGCCCAACTAATTGGCCAGCTCGGTCACCCGATCTAACAAAAGTATATTTATTTTTTTCGGGTCTTACAAGGAATAAGTTTATAAAATCCCCTGGCTATTGGAGATGACATGAAAGAGATAATTAGTGCGGCATTTCGATCTTCTAACGTTGATATGCTGAGAAATGTTAGTCAACCATTTGAACTGTTCTGCAGCATTGCATTGATGTTAACGGTGAACATTTTGAACCTTCAGTTTAATATTACGGTTGGAATTATTCATTAAAATTTATTATTAATTAGGGTTTTTTGTTACATACAACGTTTAATGCTTTCACATAATAGGTCAGTAATTATATTTTACAATAAATATTACAAAATAACTGTGTTTTTATAAACTTTGGGTATAGGGAATGCTTGACAAAAATTAAAGTTACATAATCGAAGATTCTATTTTTGCTATAAAATACAGGTTGTTCCATTTGAAAGAAGAAAAAAAATGACAGGTTCGAGTTTCCGTTCACCCTATATACAAGAAAGATTATAATTGAAATTTAATAGGATACCGAGATATTGCATCATATTACAAAACTTTGTGCAAATTTAATTTTTCTTCTTCAACGTACAACAAGCTACAGAGCGTTGATTTACCTACGATTTTCACATAAACGTGTCCATATCTTCGGAAGAGTCCTCTATAACGTGGCAAAACCTTACAACAAAAGCTTCAAAAAATGTAACCAATCCGAATTCGGTATAATATACAGGGAGGATCCCATTTAAAAAATCATATGTTTGGTTTGTATAATTCGGTATAATTTCAAAATATGGACCTTCAACACATCTTCTATTTTTGTTGATATCTCTCAAAATAACCCATATACCGAAGTTTATCGTAAGGTTGGTACACCCTGTATATTAAGTCAATCACAAGTTTATCTATTTTTGGTCTAGCCGATATATTAAATATCAAGTAGCCATCACATAAAATGCAACTCTGTCATTCAGATGATGATATTTTAAATATCGCAAATAATTATCAAAATATTTTAGAGCTTTCATTAAATAGTGAAATTAATTAGAAACAGTTAGTTTCATTTTAAAAAGTAGAATGATTGGAAAAGATATAGGAGTCGATTTATGTTTCCTTCCGTTTCTAGGAAAGCTGAATGTTACTTTTGACGATAACGGAAACTTACTATCCGCTAGCGGTCAACCAGAACTGCTTAACAATTCCGTTCCTGAAGACGAAGATATTTTGCAATTACTAGAAAAATATAGACCAGCGACAGAGGAATTAAATAACGAAATAGTAGCAACTCTCAAAGTTACGTTAGACGGTGAAAGTTGCCGAACTGTAGAATGCAACTATGGCAATTTAATAGCGGACGCTAACGTTCTTTATGCAGCTTCAGTATCGGCAACAACGTGGACGAATGCTCCGATAGGACTAATGAATGGAGGAAGTATCAGAACTTCAATATCAATTGGTCCTCAAAGATCAATTACACGAGGAGATGTTCTAGAAACGTTACCTTTTGGAAATTTAATAGTGTCACTACAACTTAGTGGTGAGGATCTAGTAAAAACTTTAGAATTGGGTATCAGAGGTAACGGAGAAACATCTTATGGGGAATTCCTGCAAGTTTCTGGACTAAAAATAGTATATGATAAATCAAAACCTCCCATGTCAAGAGTAGTTTCTATAAAAACTAGATGTGGTGATTGTGATATTCCAAAATACGAAAATATAGATCTAGATAAGAATTACACTATTATAACAACTGATTACTTAGCGGATGGTTTTGACGGACATTATATTCTTAAGACAAAAACTTTTAACAAAATGTTCTTAGATTTGGGTGATGTGGATGCTTTAATTTGGTATTTGAAAACACATAATCCAGTTTACGCCGAAATCCAAGACAGGATAAGCTTTATAGAAAGTACAAAACTCACAAGCGATTCATCATATTCATATCCCGTCACATTAAGGAATTTAATTTTAAGTACAATTAGCTTGTATTTTATTTATTAGTTTTATTTTTAGTGTATACATAGATGTAATGCAAAAGTGGTAATGTATAGTTATAGTAGGTGGTTAAAAATATACATTTTTATGCTGTTCAATAAAATTAAATAGAAAAAATAGATCTTAATTAATTTGTTATTAAATTATTAATGAATTCTTTGGTTATAATGGAAGAATGTACCCAAGGTACGAGTATTCATTGGCTCATTCGTTTGGGTTGTGCTGAACAGCTCAGGCATTTGAACTGAATCTTTGTACCATTTCCCATGCTATCTTCTTCCATTCTAAAAGCTTTGTGTCTTCTATATAGGCCACTAGTTTGAAATATTTTCAATAGATGTAGTAGGTTGTATTATTCCCTCTCCAAAGTGCTTCCGTCTGAAGGACCGGGTAAACATACAACACGGATCCACCCACCACGTCAAATTTAGTAGTTGAGGTGCGCATGCGTCCAAGTAGCCTTTAACCTTCTATTCGATGAGACTGAATGTGAGCTGATTAGCGCAGATGGTAGGGCATTGAGTTTACAACTCAGAGGTCGTAGGTTAGGTGCTTGGTTTTTTTTGTGATATTTCTATACATAGGTAGTTACACTTTAATCAACCAGGTTTGGGCCTGCGTTTTCTTGTTTTTTTTTCAGTTTTATATTTCTGATATTGACATATTTATTTCAATATTATTATGTTACTACTAAATTTTGCAAAGTCTTGAGTCATGCGCAGTTGAAGGAGCCGTGTTTTATGTTTACCCGCTCCTCCGTCTGAGTCCTTTAAGAAGCAGAAGCAAAGTATGTGAGTAGGGTTCACATTTTCTGCACATAGGTTGACAAACTTTGCCCATTTTGCGCAATTGTTTACTCAGGGTGGGCGCAGTGTCCAGTCACCAGGTCGGTAGCTGTCTTAAAATGTCTCTTATCCAATTTCAATAGCCTGGTTAAGAGTTCCTTGTTCAGTAAACTCTTTGTATGGAGGTGACCTTGTGTCGACCTCCATTTGAGTTGGTGTTCCCTATCTAGCCGGTTCCGGACCTACCCAAGTAACAGTTTATGCTGATTATTGATTGAAGAAGTGTTTAAGCGGTTTATTGTTCAGTCTAAAGCTGAATATCAAACTTATGTGGAATAAACCCTTGTTAAGCTCTTATTCACCCAAAAGTGGAGAATTTAAACAGTTATTACTGGCCATTATGGCTGCCAGTCATGACTGAAGAATAGCTTCTTCAGCTCTTCTTCAGTCGTTGTAGTTCTGCCTTTATGTAGATTGTGTAGTGTAGTGTAACTGATTTAAATTGCTGACAAAGCTTCTATGCAGCTCTTGTTCAGTCACCTTGAAAGCAAAAAACAAATTAATATGCATTATACATTTTGTTAATTTCTGAATTTTATATTATTTACAAATATTTTTACTTACCATTTTTTTCTTCCTT
>CAJUYH010009821.1:8923-22093 GCA_910591685.1 Galerucella tenella
GAGAAAATCTGATAGTAAAAACGACAAGGGAAATGGACTACAGTTTCCAAAGGGTACATGAATTTATTTATTTGGGAGTACTAATATCTAGCAATGCCCACGAAGAACAGGAAATACAGTCAATAATCACTAAAGGCAACAGAAAATTTGGAATGCTCCAGTCACTGATGAAATCAAAATACAGTTCAAGAAAGATGAAGATAAGAATATATAATAACATTATAAAACCCACAGTAACATACGAAAGTGAAACATGGATTTCAACAAAAAAACAGGAAGAAAAGACGGAGCGCTGGGAGCGAAAAATGCTGAGAGCAATTTTCGGTGGAATAAAAACACCTGAAGGATGGAGAATGAGAACAAATGAAGAAATAGACATGTTATAAGGAGAAGGAAAGATAACTTCAAGAATAAAAACATACAGGTTAAGGTGGTTGGGACACGTAGAAAGATTGAACAAAGAAAGAATGACAAAAATGGCTCTTTACATGTCTCTTATTGACAAAAAAAGAAGAGGGCGGCCTAGAAAAAGATGGTTTGAAAGTGTGATGTCTGATATAAATAAACTGAAAATACGAAATTGGAAACAGAAAGCTGAGAATAGAGAGGAATGGAGAGAAGTAACTGTCCTGGGTCTACAAGGCCTGTAGAGCATATATATATCATTAGTGATACTAGAATTTTATTATTAACATTATAACAAACACTATCTAGGTACATTATATCTACAATAACATTAACTTAAACATTTGTATTATGTACGGCATTAAATATTAATATCAATTATTAATTTCTGTTTCTAATTAATTTATTATCTTCATAATTCAACCCGATATGTGATATGACATTTATTCGATTTTGTACCGTATTCGACCACAATTTATTTACGTATCTGGGGGCAAGTCTAGCAAAAAGACATACTATAGTTATCTTGATACACTCGTAGTTTCAGGATAAAGCTAGAATCCTGAATTTTCAGTAAACAAGGATGCATTTATTCCCAAATTATTTTCAATTTAAATTTGTTGATTTAAAGAAAGACAAAATGCTTCCTTCAGTTATAAACAATAAAATAAATGGTATTAATTATACATCCAATGAATTTAATTAATCAACATGGAAAAGGGGTTCATCAGAATCAAAACATGCAATACAAAACAGGATAATTTTTTCAACTAATTATTAAGGATTTTCTAAAATATTTTTTGAATAATAATCTTTTTTGTTCGACTTCCTTTGAGTATTGAGTCGAGTTTTCAAAAAGAAACAAAAACGAAACAAATCTAATTTTATGTGAAAGTCGCAGACGTGTCATTATAGCATTAAGTTTATTGGCTGCACCGGATAATTACATTGAAGTTCGTTATTTTATCCTTATAAAATTTTGGCTATATCAAATTCCCAGACGTAAAATTATAGATCATAATAAACACATAATAGCATTCCGTTGCCCGGTAATAGTGGAAGGACCTTCGATTCTATATATCGATATAGAAAGATTATTGTTATTACCCCGAGTTTTTGTAGTGTCCTCATCCATTTGCTATTTTTTTGTTTAAAAAAAAAGTTTTGTTTAAAAATGTATAGGGATTTATTACAATCGGCGGGAGAATGATTATTTTTGAGTGGGTAAAAAAGTTTCTAGAAAAATCTACATTTTTTCTCTCAACGAATCATCATCTCGCTCAATCCCGAGGGATAGAGCTGTGTTTAGTTCTATCTATCTTATATCTTTTACCTGTCCTCGCCTCATTTTTATAGTTCTCCATTTTTTCTTTTCCTTAACTTTTCTCTGTATTTTTATTTCCAGTCTCTGATTTTCAATGCTTTTATATCTTCCTCCAACTTCTTCGTGATCTTCCTCCTGTTCTCCTTGTCTCCATTTATTGCGACTAGCTTCTCTACTGCTTTTATCACACTTTTCTTAGCTCTAGCCACGATGATGAAGTAATTGACTCAAGATCTCGTGCACTATAATATTCTTCTTGTTTAAGGAAAAATTGAGTGTCCCTGCTTAAACATTTTACTAAATTGGTATTTTGTTAGGTCATTTCCACCGATTCCCAAAAAAATGACGTGACGAACTGCATTAAGGCTAAGGTGTATGTAAAAAACACAATCCAAGTCATAAACTTTGTTTGAAGCGAACATCTCAATAGCTGACCCTTATAGAAGCAGCGCCGTTCTGTACTTTTTATCAAAAATATTTATGTTGTTTATCATTTACCTGATTGTTTTTCCATCAACGTCACGAGAACTTATAATTTACTCAATTCACTCAATTGAACCTTTATTTTGACCTCTATATTAAATTGGATGGATCACGTTTATGAATCACGTCACTGTCACTGTCATTGTCAACCGATTGACATCAATATAAGCGGTGCATGTTGTAAATTGATTTTAATAAATCGATCTAAATAATATCAGTATTGAAGGATATAATATGTTAAGAATAAATAAAAAATTGGAAGATGATTGTTTTTAAATGATTATAATTGGGTAAAAATGGGTTGCTTACTTGGGGATGACGGAGTAGGTAACCAACTATAGTCTGTACAGAAAGTACGAGGAGTAATAAATCATTCATTTAAGTAGATTTCATAGACGTACCAAAATATATTTTAAGAGGGTATACCGTAAGGTACATTTTGTATTGAACGAATGAGTTGCAGCTATGCTAAAGAATATACGATTTAGGTCAGAGGTAACGGGATGTACTAATTTTAATAAAAAAAAGTGATAGAGGTACATAAATTTTAGTAAGTTTGATAAAGAAAGGCAACACAGTTTATTCATGATAGAAAACAAACCAATCTGTAACAATAATTATTTTATATATTTTTGTATATATGTGTGTATAAATGCTGGATATACAGTTTCCAAATCTTGGCAAGATGAAAACATTAAAAGCGGAAGGCAGGCATTCGTGGAAGGTTTGTCGTTAGGTTTGCAGCCACCATCTGGAAAAGGAAAAAGACTTATCATTGTCCATGTTGGAAGTTCTGAAGGTTTTGTTGATGGTGGATTATTAACTTTTATTTCAAAACGCACGGGGGACTATCACGAAGATATGAATGGGGATGTCTTCGAGGAATGGTTTGTTCAAATGTTGGATCTGATTCCAAAAGGGGCTGTTATTGTTATGGACAACGCAAGTTACCATTCACGGTTACGAGTAGCATTGCCCACAAGTCGTTGGCGTAAAGCAGAGCTTTTGGAGTGGCTTATTTCGAAAAATATTAAGTTTCCAAAAGATCCACTAAGGAAAGAACTTTACAGAATTGCAAAAATGAACAAGAATAAATACAAAACCTACATTGTAGAAGAAATGGCTTCTTCTCGTGGTATATCAGTTCTTCGACTTCCCCCTTATCATTGTGAACTTAATCCCATAGAATTAATATGGGCTCAGGTAAAGGGGGAAGTTGGAAAAAAAATACTACTTTTAAAATAAACGATGTTGTGAAATTGTTTGAGAGTGCTGTAAGTCATGTTAGTAAGGAAAATTGGACAAACTGTATCGAGCATGTTATCAAAGTAGAGGCAAATATGTTGAAAATTGACAATATTTGTGATGATTTAATCGACCCTATTATTATTAATGTCAACAACGATTCTTCCTCTTCCGAGTCGGATATAGAATAAAATGTAAGTAATAAATGTATTCCAATAATTATTTCTTTTCATTTTTTATTATATTATAATTTAAAACGTATTTTTTTCCCAAAATACACACCACTGCATTGCGTTATTGCTTATCTGCGAATCCTTTAACAATGAAGAAACCCTAAATTTTGCTACAACTGAAACAAATACGGGGTGGATCTACCTGGTTTTTAGATTTACGGAAGAAATGTAATTTAAAGTAAGAGATTTATCAAAAATTTCATGGTGCTCCCTGTAAAGGTTTTGCATACTTAATTAGGGTTTATTACTCCTCGTACTTTCTGTACAGACTATACTTCTTAGCAAATGAAAAAATAACTAAAAAAGGATTTGTGTGAGGTGCTGAAGAAAGCAGCTCTCTCATTTTACTAAAGATTGAATTATCTGTTAAGCTTGCGATAAATTGTTTTATAGAGGGTGCTTAAAGTGGAACTTTGGTTATTTTTTCAAATTTGACTGCTGGCCTTTTTGCATATTGATGAAATTTTCTATTAAAAAACATATTTTGCAACTCTTCTACTTTTTTTTTGTTGGAATATTGATCCCATCTATTGAAATTAAACAAACGCAAGCTGAATAATTGCTAAAAACTAAAAAAAAATCGACCGTAAAAAATACGTATGCAATTTTTTGCGATGAATCCATTATTGAAGAACTGCCGGTTCGAAAAGTGTGTAGCATTTAATAATAACATGTCTATTTACAAAAAAACCAATTGCTTTTCCCTGGCACAAAATTCAAATGGATACTGAACAAATTCAATAAAACATATTTCTGTACGCGAGATACATTCGTGGTTTTTTTTTTCATCCAATCTAAAACACTGTTCTTGCTCGTTTTATAAAAACAAAACTTGGACGAATGATAATTTATTTTACTTTTTTATGTTTATTTTATTTCAAAAGGCTTTGTTTGATGAAAGCTCTCGTAAAAATTGGGTTTTATTATCACAAACAATATTTCTGTTCGAACTTCAATAATTATATGTATATCATATATCTATATATTATGTTTTCATCATGTGTGTATTTTTTCTCACGGTGTATTTATTTAGTTTTAATTTATACAGTTTAAAACAAATTAGAAGTTGAAGATATGTCTATTGTTTCAAGGACAAACTAGAATAAACATAATACTTCTTGAGATATTAACAAAAAAATGAATTCAGTTTTATTCCTATTTTTGGAAATGTACCTATATGTATGTATTTTGGGGTGACATTCACTGAGACCTATTGTGCCCTCTTACTTCTACTTGGTTTCTGAGGAGAGTGTCCTGGAATCCATAGTAAGGTGACTATATTGTTCTTGCCAAGTTAATTGAGTTTGTCTAGGCATTCCTACACCATTTTGGAACTGATTACACAAGAGCTCAGGGCTTTAATGGCTGCTTGACTATCCGACATTATAATAATCCTTTGTCTTCTGTATTCTTTATCAACATTGAACCCCAAGCTTTCAGAGTGTTTGGTTCCTGGCCCGAACACTCCTATCCCAGTTCCTTCTATTGCTTTTGAGCTGTCTGTGTACCATTGAATGGCATTCTTTCCAAGTCTGGTAATGGTATTTGGATCCCATTCCTTCTTGTTGCTCAATTCCGTAACGAATTTCTTTGAAAAGTTATACTTTTTCATCATACCGTCTTGTGGCAAGTCCCAGGTTGTCTGATTTCTAAGAAGTGAGGAGGTGGTTATTTTTAATGATTCCCTCTCTACTTAGTCTGTATATTGTTCTTTCTGCAACACTTTCCACCACCATATGTAGAGGGGTGAGGTTGAGAATCACTTCCATGGTTGTCGTTGGGCATGTCCTCATTGCTCCTGTAATGCATATACAAGCTAGTCTTTGAATTTTGGAGAGGTTTTCTCTCGTCGTCAATAGGCTAGCTCTACTACTCCACGCAATGGCTCCATAAGTGATGATTTGTCTCACTATGGCAGTGTACATCCAGCTTAAGATTTTCGGGTTACAACCCCAGTTTCTTCCTGCCAGATTCCTGCACACCATTAGAGCCATTTTTGCCTTGTATGTAATCTCCTTTACATGTTTGTTCCACAGGAGTTTACTGTCTAGAGTCAAACCTAGATACTTTACTTCTTGTCTCCATTCAATCTCGTTCCCATCAAGTTTTATGGTTTTGAGGTTGACTTTTCTTTACTTAGTAAAGGCTATCAAGATGGTTTTAGTGGAGTTGATGATTTTTGGAAATAGACATATACTAATCAAAGATGAAAATTGTCAATAGTGACGAACACCGTGCTAAAGCTTTTGCAAGTTATTTATGAAGACCTTCAACTTTCTCAACAACTTTCTAGGAACAATCACGAATTAAACGGTATGCAACTATCCCCTAATAACTTCATGTGTAACGCTCCTGCTTTTGGATTTGGATGAATACGATTTTTGTATGGGATATAAAAGAAATTCAATCGAGAAAAACTGATTAATGTTTATATATATCTGGTTTTATAGCACTAAAAATACCAAAAAAAAACAAGTTGTGTTCCCGAGTGTATATGTGTTGCTTTAATTTTAAAACATTAAAAACCGTCGAGTAAATAAAAACAATGTGTAATTTAGATACTTACATGTATTAAAATGTATATTATTACACAGCAATCATGAACAAATGGTCTCGGTATAAAAGTTATCATATTTAATGATAACGACCGTGAACCCGTTTTCTTGTCGGGATATTAAAATAATAAAAATAATTACTGTAGCAGCAGCGTCTGTTGCCCGAACAGCGGCGTCTCTAATTGATTTTATACAACAATAAAGATCATTTTTATATGGAGAAATATTTACCAAATTATAAATTTGAAAGTATTTAGAGAATATTGAATTAGCCTTGGAAGAAAATGTCTATAAAAAGGGAAGTTTTAAGATCGGGAATCAAAAATAAACGATGAGCTTAAAATACATTAGTGATATTGAGAATATTCGTAATTTAAACATTTTTCCAATGACTTTTCTTATATCTGTAACTGTCCTGGTGAGATTACCCAACATTCTAGAAATTTCTGAGCTACCCCCATCCTTCTGGCCATATTTATTTTCGATTTAGCGACAGAAAGCATCCGGTCCAATGAATGGCATTGATGAACCTTGTCTGACCGCTTCATCCGCCCTCATGGCCAGGTTCTCATGCTACCCTTACCTTGAGATGGTGTTCCAAGTGCGGAATGTCCTTTCTTGCCTTTTAGTTTCTTGAATGCAATGGTGAATCGCTGTCACTTCTTCTTGGAAAGTTGTGACGTCCTTAGGTAGGCTTGTTGGAATAGTCCTACTCCTACTTCTGTCTTGGAGCCGTCTGTATTCCAAGTTGCCTCAGTCTGCTAATTTTGGTAATAACAGAGCGATAAATTAGTGGTCCTGCTAGCTTAATATCAACCTAGCTGAACCATGGGCTTCTTTTTTAAAACAACGAGCGACAAATTTTCAATTATGGTAATTGAACATAAATTTCACTTTCCAAAAAATGGTTCTTCTAGGTTACCTAATGGGTGGGAGGTAAAACTTTCCAAAAAATATTTAAAAGCTTTTTCTGTAAGTACATGAATATTTCTTTTTGTCTAAATTAAATTGAAGTTAAACAATCCATTTCGATATAAATTTTTCTTTTTGTCTATTAACGAACATTCTAATTTGATTTATATCAATTATTTCCGCTTCTCTTAAAGAGAGGTATATACTCTAATGAATTGAATTCAATGTTCACTGTTTGTTCTGTTATAATAAATTCAATTTGAGCCTTCCTTCCAAATCATTAAAGTCGATATTGATTATTTAATTAATTAAATATCTTCACAGTGATACATTATAAATAATTGTATGTCGGCTCTATATTGTACGGTATCGGTCGTCATTTATATTCTAACTGTCATTATACATTGTATAGATAAATATCACAATGTATTTACTAATAATGTATGTTTATTATTAAACTGTCAGTCGCTCGGGATAGACCCTAGCCGTTGTAATATACATATATACGTTGAGAGTCGCTAGATTCCAATTTAATGACGTTTGTGTTTCTAGATTTCAATTTATTCATCAATGTTTCAATATTTGTAAATGCCACAGATCTAGGTTAGAGTAGGTTTGTGGAGACTGGGTCTAATAAGCCCTCCACTGCGACCTATTCAATTTTCACCCAACAAATTGTACTTCCATCTTTGCTTTATCACCTTCCAGGTGATTACGGAACCTCATGATTCACACAGCAGTGCTCTATTAGAAAACTTAGACCATGTCTGCTTGCATGGACTGCCAGAAGTCTAAAACTCTTTTATTGCGGTCTAGGTGTTCAGTCTTGGTTTTAGAAGCCGTTCTGGTGCCGGGTGCACTGCAGCCTGTTGGCTTATTGTACTCTACTCCCATATTTAGTCCACCCATCCAGTTATCCCCGTACCTTCGAGTAGACGATATAGGTCCGAAGATTGTTTGTCTCATCGAGTCCAGTGCCTCACAATCAGATAAGATATGGGTTACGGTCTAGGTCTCGATGTGTGGTCGTAAGCAAATGATGTTTTTATGGTTGATTCCTAGACATATAGGTACATAACCTCAAACTATTTAAGAATAAAAATTACCAGCATAGAAGTAGGTACTTACATTAAGATGGTCTTCACCAACAAAAGTAATGCCCTTCTCTTAAGTGTATTTTTGCTTGCGCCACCAGGTAAATTGAGAAATATTTTGTCTGGAGTTTTAATAGACGTTGATTTACACACTGAAACAATGCAATACTTGGAATACAAAGTTTTTTTTCGGCTTTATCCATTTTTAAAGCTTTCAGATATAAATTAGGTCACAAGAACTCAGAGCGCGATACACGAATAAGAACGTAAACAAATGACGTCACACCATGGGGGAGCCATCTTTATGACGCGAAGCGCGTTTTGGCGGAGTTTCAAATTTTATGATTTTTAAAGTCGTTTTAAAAGTAAAGTTTATATTTTTTTGAAAAAATAGGCATGCACGGTGTTAGGAGACCTGATAAAGCGTCAATTCTCACCAATAGCAAAGTTTATGCTTGTACCCTATTCTGACACATTCTCCTAGTGAGAAGGAGCATCTTGTGTTTCTCATTCCACTATACACTCCCGTCCCTTCCCCAGTCTGTGACCTGTCTGTGTACCAGGTCTCTCCTCGGTGAAACTTCAGTGTGCTTGGGTCTTGCCAGTCCTTTCTGTGAGGTATTTCTACCTTATATTTGGGACTGGGGATAAGTTTAGTGGCCTCATAGTTTGTTTTCATATCTAAAATGGCTCTACTTATGATATCCTTAATGGACATGTGTCCTGATCTAACTATTTTGTTGCTCAGGTTACTTTGCTGCCCAAATAGCCCCATCCTTGCTTCCCCCATTATCACGAGGTGTAATGGAGGAAGGCCAAATAATGCTTCTAGTACTGCCGTTGGCGTGTTTCTCATGCACCCTGCAATACTGAGACAAGTATCAATGTTCGTTTGGTAAAGCTTGAAAATATGCCAGACCAAAGACACTTTATTGAGTCTTCCAATTGAGTAGAGTCTTCTGGGCTAAGTGCTCTGATAGTTGCTTGACTGTCCAAGAAGTAGGTTGATGTTTCTTGCCTAGATCTGCGACTGCCTGGATAAAGTTTGGCATAAGCACTGGTACAATGTTGTTTACTTTAATTAAATCAATTATCTCTGGTCTAAATAATGTTTAGTTTGATTCTCTAAATCAGAAGGAAATTCAGGTCAAGTAAAATTCTAAAACACCTATTTATACTGGATATTAATTTTGGACGAGTCATAGGTTATTTTAATGTGAAATTTATATGTGAAATTCATATAATTACTGCGTGTTTGTGACATCCCCAAAGGAGCAAATGAATCACTTTTTATTAGTGGACGCGTTGAAAAGACATCTAAGAGATCATTAAGTTGGCTGCATTTCAACTACGGCGTCATTAGTGAAACAGAAAAGTCACTTTAAACATATTCTAAGAACGTTTGAAACTTTGTTATGTTTGGTTTTATTTTTGTTAAAATAATTTAATGTTCAAAATTTAATTACGTTTTAAATCAACTGCCAATATTATCCTAGATAGATTTACCGTTCCATTGATTTGTTTATTGACATATTTTCATTGATGCAATTTTTATTGTACAAAAACAAACCTTCTTAGGAGTTTTTTGGAAGCCATACCCATCTAGAAACGTTTTTCAACAGCTTTGGCTACTACTCTATGAAAATATATGACTAGGTCCATTGTCTTGAAAAAGATTGACAAGAAAAATGGAAACCTGGACCAACAGGGACATTCTACTTGAAATGAAAATTGGGAGAATCTTATACTCTTTGACATTCAGGTAGTTTTGGAGAGGGATCTTGTGGGAAGACCTTAAAGCACGACAAGGGCAAATATTCTTCACATAAATGATTCAACTAAGAGCACAGGACAACCCATACAGCTCTAACCTAAAATAATGCTGACAAATATCATTATTAGAGAATAAAATCGTTAATAATTCAAATTTAAACATAATAACATGGAGATATTTAGATCGGTAGATGCAACCACAATTATTAATACCCATATAGCACTGGTTGCGGTATGGAATATCACATGGCGACCGCGTATATACAAAACAGCGAACACACACACATATCTATCTACACGACCAAAATGGAATGGCCAAACAAATATTACCGAACAACATTCTGATACACATAGTGGGACATTCCATCGGCATATTTCTTGTGTTGCAATTGAACAAAAGCTCTCGGGCGGTGCAATGACAGAACACAATAATAACAGAAACAATGAGGAGAAATCCTCGCTAAGTCAATGGCTAATAATATTGTCGCTCTTCTCACTACAGAATTGTTATTAGGATACACATATACGTGATCTACATAGTTGGGGACGTTATTGTTTCGATGTTCTGGAGTTCTGTTTATAATTTCGGTATATATGTATACGTAGTTGTACATTTAATTTGAATAACGTACAATGCAGATTTCGCTACCTTGTAACGTTTACAAAATGCAAATTACAATCAGAAATCGAGGTAATTTATAAAAAGAGAAAACGTTTATCAAAATTTTGTTAATACTGTTCAGAATTGTACTATATTCATTTAAATAAATAAGATACACATTTTATTGGGCAAAAATTATTAGCATTCAAGAGCGTCCTTGAAAAAAGTATAAAATGCGTTGGTTACAATGTAGCGAGGGGGAATAGTTATTTATCTAATTCCGCTATCAAATGTGACACTTTAAGTCACTTCTTGACGTTAGATAACGTCACATTTTTCATAACCTTCATATATCAGTTAAGAAAAGTAGTTATGTAAAAACTTTACGTAACTGTTTCAGTTTCAACATAGACGTTTCAAAGAATAATTTATTAATTAGGTACTGTCAAAACTGACAATTATTTCATTATTTAAACTGTTAATTAACCCATTATTTTAATTCAATAGTATTTTAAGATTCATAAACATTGAAAAAAAACTTTATTAAGGACACACTTATTTGAAGTGAGTCAATTTCCTGGATGAATACTTTATAGTAACAATACTTTTAGCACCATTTAAATCCACTTTAATATTACCATTGTAATTGAAGATTTTATTAATTGGGTAAAACTTTGTACGTAAACACGTTATGAAGAGAGAGACATTGTTCAACTCGCATAATTTGCAAAACTCGCTAGCGCTCGTTTTGGCAAATATTACGCTTGTTGAACAATATCGCTCTTTTCATAACTAGTTACATAAATAACTATTACATTACAAGCTGCGAAAGCTTACTTTTAGGTGCGAGGTGTATTCAAATAGCCGAGGCAAAGCGAAGCGTAGCCGAGGCTATTTGAATACCTCTGAGCACCTAAAAGGGCTTTTGCAGCGTGTAATGTATTAAACTTTCATTCTTCCCCCGATTTTATTATTAAAACACACAATTTGAAGATGCAAAAAATTCTCTGTAGACTGCAATAAAATGGGGGGTAAGAGGCGTGGGTTAACGTTTCTTTGGTAACATTCGTGTCAACAAAAACTAATATTTTGACAGTGGTCAAATAATGATATCTATTATATCTATTGTTGCTTTCGTTTATTTGGGCTTCAAGCACTTGTGTGACGCCTCAGTCGTCACGACTTTTGAGCAAATCGAACACGATTTTTTAGGATGCTCAAAACCATCTGACATGTGCCAATGCCAATGAATTTCCTGTGTTGTTAGAACAGCTTTCGATTATAATGTTTTTGATAAGAAAATTTTGCATATTTAGATATTTTTAGTAAGGTTTAAATCGTATTAAGTCGTAATCGGCACAATCTTAACCTTTAAATAAACGTCAAACCGGACAAACGTCAAATTTAATGTCCCTTGGCTTGAAGCTCATACTTTTCGGTATGTGCTTGAGGGGCAAGGGGAAGGTAAGACTAGGCGTCACGCCCGGTGATAAACGAACGGAATTCAGTCACTACGAGCTGCTACTAGCAGCCAAAAGTAAATAATCGAAAACGCTTTATATCTATTCAGAAATAGAATTTAATGATAATGCTGCGCAAATCGACAAGCAAGTCGACATTTCCAGTGACGTTGCTTCCTTTCAATCAACATTTGCCGTTACATCTTTCAGGAACATACAACAATTGTAATTTTACATTTAATTTCCAATCTAAATAAATATTTGACAAGTAATTTGACATTTTATCTGTTCGTTGTCCAGGGCACGAAAGTTTTTCATACTTAGCTACCGATAACCTAGCATCTAGCATGTTTTACTTTCGCTTTCGCTTGCCTATTTAAAATAAGAAAATATATTTTCGTAAGGGGGGAAGATGGAAAACATTTTTATTTAATTTGGATGTATTCAATGAAAATTGTGATTTATTGTTTTATACTATGAGATAAATCCGCGAATTATTCGGAAATTTGGATAAATTGTATTTATCTGTGCTTTTGTTATCGAAATCGAACAGTAAAGTTTTGTCGCTACGCAAAATTAAGTCATAAAACGGCACAACTATATCTAAATATAACAAATGTAAATGTTCACGTTGAAACCGGCATAGGTTTTGCGTTGAAAATGTGTATATTTACGAGTGAATGTCATGCGAACTGCGCCCGTAAAACCGATGATTTCGCAGCTCGCTGATCAGTTTACTGATAGTTGATGGTTGTTTTATCACTAACACTGATTGTGCTGATATTTCCCGGTCATAAAGCTCCAAACCACGAAAATATTCAAAACGTTTTCGCTAATAAGCGTTATCGCGAACGCATTTGATTGCCGCTTTTCGAATATCGAATATTTCGACTGGGGGGATAATGGCATTCACAATGACACACGAAAGAAACACTCAAGTCTACTTGTATCGAATTTCGCCATCAAATCTAAGCTAACCAATATTCGATCTAGTTTTCAAGAATTTTCGATTTATGTTGAAAATGATTAATCAACAAGTTATCTTTATCTTTATCTTTATCTTTATCTTTATCTTTATCTTTATC
>CAJUYH010009822.1:0-13169 GCA_910591685.1 Galerucella tenella
AGTTATTGGATAGGTGACGTTACAGGGGAATCACGTGCGCCTGCGCAAGGCTGGGTCAATCACAACGCTCCATACGTCACGTTGTCCTGTCAAACGTCACTCCCTCAAACGTCACGTTGTCATGTCAAACGTCAAATGTCAAACGTCACATGTCAAAGGTGCGGAAGGTAGGAAGGTAGCTTCGTCCGCCATTTTTTATCCTACGGCGGGTCACAAATTGTTAAAAGAAACATATAAAGAGTAATACAAAACGCACTGTCAAAAGGACCTAATGATGACCCTCTACGAAACACAGGGTGTATCATTAGAGTACAAAGACATGTGACATCCTTTAAAATTATGATACACATAGCTACTCTTTTAACATATTCAGAGTGTTGCATAATTTCTGGTGGCAGAGTGTTGTAAAATTATTGCAAAGTTATTCCGTTTGAAATCGGAGGTTGCTATTGGTCGTTTTTAACAATGTCCAGGTTTACAAGAAGAATCACTCGGGTGTGAAAGTGAGAAAGAAGAAGAGATAATCAATACGTATTGCAACTATACAGGTCGTATCGTAAGTGTGTGTGAATTGCAAGAAGTATCAACAATGACCAGAGGATGTACAAGAAGAGGAATCAACAATCACCAGAAGGTGTACAAGAAGTGAAAAAAGAAGAAGAGGTGAAAAGATAATCGATTTTGGAGGAAGTTTCTCATAAAAGCTAAACAGTGGCCTTGTATGTTCCATTCACTCAACGTTCTCAATATATGGTATCGCCAAACCGTCATGAACGAAGCTTTCTAATTCAACAATGATATCTAACGTTGATCTATGTTTTCTGAAGCCACTTTGTTCAGGGATTAAGAGGTTTCTGGCTTCGAGTGTCCATAGAAGTCGTTTGTTCATTATTTGCTCGAGTAGTTTGCACATTGAACAAGTAAGTGAGATGGGTCTATAAGATTCAGCGAATGTCTTAGGTTTTCTAGGCTTTAGTATTGGTATAACTATAGCTTCACCCCATTTTTTTGGCAAGACGAGTTTAGTCCAGATTGTATTGTACAGGTGTTGCAAGTAATCTTTGGTATTTTGAGGCAAGTGCCTCAAGAATACTACAGGAATTCAAGAAAACATATTTTCGTGCAACCGGACGCAAAACAAGCATTTTGCAGCCGCAACAGAGGCCGCAAAATGATATTTTGCGGCCGTTACCCAGAGTGACGGCCGACAAAAATTTTTACGGCCGTTCCCATAGTGACTGCCGGCAAACTGAACGCCACTACAGCATTTGACATTTCTGAAATATGACAATAACAATGTATTTCGAACCAAAAACTAACTGTCTTTTCTAAAGAGACATAATGTTTATTGAAATTATGTAATTTTCACGGTTGCACGAAAAATATTGTGTATACTATGGCCGCGAAATGTTTTCGCGACCTCGAGATTATCTTGCCTCGGCCGGAGCGGCCTCGGCGATAATCTCTCTCTCGGAACGCGAAAAAGCATTTTGCGGCCTTAGTATACAAATAACTATTGTATTCTGTGTGAAATTTTCATTTTTAAAAATCGCAGAGCGCTTTCGGCTGTTAAGCCATCTTCAGTGCTATACCTGCAAGTAAGTAATAAAAGTTGGAAATTGTAAAATAAGTAGTAGGTAAAGAATTACTCACTCGTCAGGTATTTGTTACAAGGAACTTTTCGACAACACGTTGACGTCACAAATTAAAATATCTTAAGATAACATCAAATTAGAAATAATCCCCTGATTAGGGTAAATTATATTCAGATTTTGAACATTTTTAAATTTGTTAAAACTATCTTCAACTGATACACGAACACGTGTTAGTCAAACGGAAGTTGAAGTGACACTCCTTCAATTTTAAATTAGCAATTAGCAATTAGCAATTCAGGAGAAAAATGGGATAAGATAAAACTGGCAATAAAAAAAGCGAATGAAAATATCTTACCGAAGGAGGCAAAGAACAAAACCAAGCACTGGTTTGACGAAGAGTTCAAAAAATTAGAGGAGCAGAAAAGTAAAACAAGACAACTGTTATTGAGAAATCACGACGATGATATTGCGAACAAATACAAAAAATTGAGGAAAGATTTAAAAGCAGTATGTAGACGAAAAAAAAGGGAAGCGGTGGAGAAAAAACTGAGAAATATAGAAGAAAATTTCAGAAATAGAGACTTTAAAAATTTTTATCATGAAACAAGGAGAATAAGATCAGGATATCAGGGAAAAAATATTTATTACAAAAATAAGGGAGGACAGCTAATCTCAGAACCTACAGAAGTTCTACAAAGATGGAAGGAACATTTTAATGAGTTACTCAATAAAGAAGAGTGCGATCAGTATCCGAGCAACGATGAAAGATATCAAGATTTCGATGAGGAGATAGAAAAACCTACAAGGCAAGAAGTAGAAGAAGTTGTAAAGGATCTAAAAAACAACAAAGCCCCAGGAGAAAATGAAATAACAGCAGAAATGATTAAAGGAGGAGGAGCAAAACTAATAAGTGAAATATACGAACTAATAAAGCATATTTGGCACTCAGAAAAAATACCAGAGGAGTGGAATATAGCTCTGATAAGCCCTCTGCACAAAAAAGAAGATAAAACAAACTGCGATAACTACAGAGGTATTGCGTTATTAGATACAGTGTATAAAATCCTAGCAAGACTAATGAGAGCTCGATTGGATAAATATGCTGAGAATATACTAGGAGAGTACCAAGCAGGGTTTAGGAGCAACAGGTCGGTAACAGACCAGGTTTTCACTTTAAAGGAAATTCAAATGACCTGTTATGAGTATAAAACGGAATTACATGTTCTCTTTATAGATTTTAAGCAGGCGTATGATTCAGTTAGTAGGGACCAACTTTTCGAAGCTATGAAATGGTTAGGAGTACCAGGCAAATTGATCAGGTTAACAGAAATGACTCTTTTGAACACTGGTAACAAAATAACTTGGAATGGGTACAAATCAACGGTCTTCATGGTCGGAAATGGTGTAAGGCAAGGGCATCCACTATCAACTATTTTATTTAACTTAGCACTCGAAGCCATCATCAGAACACCTAAAGTAAAAACAGATGGTACAATCTTTAATAACGAACATCAGTTCATTGCGTATGCAGATGACTTGACAGTATTGGCAAAATCAAAGAAAGAACGCACTAAAATTACAAAAAATCTCGCAGAACAAGCAAACATTTTAGGACTGCAAATTAATCAAGAAAAAACAAAATATATGGTCCTTGGAGATACTGGAAGTATCGAAGAGAATCTGATAGTGAAAACGACAAGGAAAATGGACTACAGTTTCCAAAGGGTACATGAATTTATTTATTTGGGAGTACTAATATCTAGCAATGCCCACGAAGAACAAGAAATACAGTTAAGAATCACGAAAGGCAACAGAAAATTTGGAATGCTCCAGTCACTGATGAAATCAAAATACTGTTCAAGAAAGATGAAGATAAGAATATATAATACCATTATAAAACCCACTGTAACATACGAAAGTGAAATATGAATTTTAACAAAAAAACAGGAAGAAAAGCTGGAGCGCTGAGAGCAAAATTCTGAGAGCAATCTTCGGTGGAATAGAAACACCTGAAGGATGGAGAAGGAGAACAAATGAAGAAATAGACATGTTATATGGAGAAGCAAAGATAACATCGAGAATAAAAACGTACAGGTTAAGGTGGTTGGGACACGTAGAAAGATTGAACAAAGAAAGAATGACAAAAATGGCTCTTTACAGGACTCTTATTGGCAAAAGAAGAAGAGGACGGCCTGTAGAGCATATATATATATATATATATATATATATATATATCTAATTCAACTTAGATAACCAATCAGTAGTCAAAGGAAACTCCAAACACAATAACCATTCGAATAATGAAGTATGTAAAAACAAATTACAGAAATTATTAAAAATATTTAAATATGAAGAAACTAATGGTCAAATTATATATCAAATAATTTCCCAAAAAGAAATGTGAGTCATTTTCAATGAGAAAGATCTGATTTAGAGTCTAATGAGGACCCATTACTCAAATCAACTACTAGCCAGAAAAAGATTAAGGGTTTAATGAGAACCCATTACTAAATCTAATTTAAAAAACAACTACAACAAAAGTCAAGAAATATTTAAAATAAACATATGAACTATATGGTATCAGGAATGTCATCTGGCCCTCCGCAAGTATCCTTCAAGTCTTCTAGTGCTTCATTTAATTCAGCTGCAGTTATATTATCATTCAATGGATCGTGTTTGTCAAGAATTTCAATAAAGGTGTTATCATAATTATTGTTGTTGGAGTGACTAGCATATGTATCGGAAAGAATATTTGCCATATGCTTACCATCTGTAACCATTTTTCCATTGAGATCTTGAGATGTTATTTTTTGAATGAAATTCCTACCAGAAATCTTCTTGATTTTTTTCCATACATCAGATATTGGAGTGGATCTATTAATTGTAGATACAAATTTTGTCCATGATTCCTTTTTGCGGTTTTTGTAATGTGTCTAGAAATTGCTCTTAGTCGTTTGAATTTAATGAGGTTTTCTGTGGTTTTGTGTCTCTTGTAAACGTTGAAAGCATGCTTACTATTTTTAATGGCAGTTTCGCATGTTTCACTCCACCACGGAACTGTTTATCTGTATCAAGCTTTGTTCTACCAATATTTTCAAGATTTCCCAAATTCTTATCAATATCCTCGGTCATAATGAGGTTTACACTTTTAAGGGTGTGTGCCACCTGCATGCTGCACGTATGCCGATCATTTTGCGATGGATTTCTTTTCATAAACTAACGTTAGGTGTCTCGGCATACGTGGAACTAAAATTGCAAAATGCAATTTTTCATTGCAATAAACAATTGAATTATCTGTCGTTTCCCCCACGGGCAAATATTTATTTGGGATCATAATGCTAAGGAATAATTTTTGGCATCGAGCCCACCCTAGGTGAAACCTCTTACTATTTCTGTCATAAACACCATATTATCAACCAATTCCAAACAGGCTATAACAAGGTTTATACCGCTTATAATCGTGTCGTTTTTCTCATAGCCTCACAAATATGTTATTGCTTGACGTTCTATCATCCGTCAGTTGGTTGGGTTCGGGTATATTTGTTTTTCATTCGTACAAAAAGACACAGAACGTTCCAATCAATATTCAATCAAAAGCGATATTCAATTTTCAATCTCCACTGCGCAACCAATTATATCCCAACCTACTTTCCATTTAGTCTAATAATTCACGGCAAGGGAAATTTGCCAAGTGGACAAGATCATTTCCAACTTCATCATTTTGTGTTTGAGTTTCTATCCTTGTGGAATCAAATAACCAAATAATTGCATATTGTTAAAGTGATTTAAGAGAATTGTTTTAAGCAGATTAAACAAAAATCGATTACTTATACATGGTGATTTATTGAGAAATTGGAATGTTAAAACAGCGAAAATACATGGTGTCAATTTTGAAACTTATACCACAGAATACACCAGCCAAACAAGAAACGAAAGCCGGCGTAAATCCCTTGATGTTTTGGGGGCGAAATTTCGTGACCTTCAAACTGACGTTGACAGATAACGGATCAAGTTACACTGAGAAAATTGTTCACAAAATGTAAATTGAATGTTAACTACACGCGAAAAAGTGAAACCAACAAATAATAATTGAAGGCCTTAATATGAAATAATGATAAGCCACATAAAGTAAATTGTTGGGAAAACGGAGATTTTTGGTTAATTGATGTTATATACTTTGTTACGACTAGTACTGGTGTTCAAATTCTGATATTCCTCGGAATAAAAAAAATGAAATGTGTGCAGAAAAACACATTTTATTAAAAAAATGAGGCTTGTTACATAATTTTTTCAAAACAAAACATTAAAAACTTTAAAACTACTTTGGTTAAAAGTACGGAAAAATAAGGTTAAAAGGGACTTCCATAACTCAACTATTTCGATTTCGTCAGCGCCTTCAGTTACAGGGTAATAATTCGACATTATCTGATTTCTTTTTTGATATTTTTATTGGTTCCAAGTATTTTGGGCGTAGTTCAGGAAGCAATGTCTGGGTGGGAAGTCCTTTATTAGAGACAATTAAGGTTTTCGTTGTCTTCCGTACGCAGATTTTTTTTTATATTAGTTAGGATGGGCTGGAAATTCAGAAAATCACTTTGATTCATAATAGTCAAGTTGAAGGGCTGTTTTATATTCGATTCTCTTATAACTTGATGCCAATCAATAGTAATAGTATAATACACTAGTAATAGTAATAGTATAATACAATAGTGATAGTATAGCAATAGTATGACTTTCTTTCCATAAAAATGTAGTGAAATGATACTTGGATAGGCTAGTGACAACCGTATCTCGATATCTAGTTCCTGACCTGAAATATCGAAGAAAGAGAATGTAGTTATCATAAAATTTCAAAATGACGCTATTACACATGAATTCATCCTTATTTATTTGTCTTCTTGTCTCAATTCATAATTTTATAATTTTCAAATGATAAAAGTATCCTTAGCTCAATAAAGTATAGAACGTGTAGGGGCATAACAAGCAAAAAGGACCGATTTTGAAATGAAACTAATGTCTCCTTAAATGCTCGAACTGTCTTCCATCACACTCAATGCATTGTTGGAGCCGCTCATGCGTGGACATCACATCAGCTTCAACTTCTTCTCTTGATAGGCTAAGAATGGCCTCTTGTGTTCGTATTTTCATGTCATCTCCCGTTGTTGGTGGAATTCAGTAAACAATGTCTTTTAATCGACCTCATAGATGGAGTCCAAACAGGTTAAGTCTGGAGATCGTGGTGGCCAAGGAAATAGACCACCTCGTCCAATCCACTTCTGGTGATATATTAGATCTAAATGTTCTCGCACATTTATTGAAAAATGTGCTGGGCAACCGTCTAGTTGCAAAAACATATTTTGCTGTAATTGCAAAGACACATTTTCTAATAAAATAGGCAATTGGTTTACCAGAAAATCAAGAAACACGGCACCGTTCAGTGGTTGATCAAAGAAATAGGGACCTATAATCATTCCGCCAAGGATGGCACACCATACATTGAGACTCCAATGGCCCTGATGTTGTATCTCGCGCAACCAGTGAGGTTTTTTGTCCGACCAATAATGCATGTTATGCAAATTAACGTTTCCATCACTTCTAAAAGTGGCCTCATCCGTCCAAAGAATTTCGGATAAAAAATCTCTATTTTCCCTAATCATGCCCAACATCCAATGACAATAATCTATACGTCGGTCGAAGTCTTCGTCATTCAAGGCTTGATGTAAAACCATATGATATGGGTGCAGTCCAAAAATTTGAAATAACAAACATATTGTGAAACATATGAGTTTATGTGTTTAGTGACATATGAACTAACCCATGATCCTTTAAAATATTAAGAACAGTGGTACGTGATATACCCAACTCGCGAGACATTGCTCTCGTACCAACGTGAGGATTCATTTCCACTTATGCTGAGACATTAACTCATACTGTTTTCTCTTGTTCTAGCCGAGTGTCTTCGCAACTTAGGTCGAAAGCTGCCAGTATTACGCAAATTTCGTACTAAACGTGGAAAAATTCTCGCATCGCGTAAACGCCGATTTGGATATCGCGCTCTGTATACTTTTTGAGCCAATGCCGCATTTTGAAGACATTCAAAATATACCGCAATTATACAGGGTGTTTCATTGGGAAAGGGCCTAACTTTAACTGTAGATGGGGATCACTTTGGTGCTTCCAAAAACTAGTATTTAATGTTTCTTCTGCACTTTATAAAATTATCCTATTTCTTTCGAACCTCATAACTTCTGAGTTGCCCTGTATATTATTTCGAAATTTGGTACACGTAATAACCATTACCTAGAAACTCCATTAAAAGCATCTCCATAAAGATAGTGCAGGTCCGGCTCAACAAAAAATTTAAAAACTCGTCTTTCCTAAAAACAACACCCTGTATATAGATTTTTTGAAATTGCTCTTCACAATTGAAAAGAGTATAAAAAATAGAATCTACTTATTTCCTTTTTATTTTTCCGCAGACAATTTTACTACCAAAAATCTACCGTCAAAGTTATAATTTATGCACGTTTTGGTGGTTAACAATGGTATCGAAGAGGTTTTTTTTTTATTTTCTAGCTTGAAATGAAATCTATTCAATGCATCTAGAGAAGCATTCTAGAAATTCAATTGAGTTTGTATGCTTACGAGTACAGACCACTGAAAAATGTGATTACAGGGCCGTACTTGGGACATACTTATTCAATAAGTTTCGAATATTTCGAACACCCTGTATAAGGATATGTATTTGGAAACTATGCACTTCTACATTTAGAATAACAAGAGTAAAATACGAGAAATAAACTAAATAAAATTTATGCTTCAAAAATTAGAGAGATTTTTATTAATTTTATCAATTGACATGAAAAGAAAGCAAGACATTCTAACAACATTGTCCAAACGAAGCAAGTCTAACATACAAAATTGCTCAAAATGAACTCTATTCTGCTCTATGCACTTTCTTGTCCTTTTTGTAATATTGCGAACGGACTTTCTGTTCCAATCTGGATTATTTCTGATTTCCCCGCAGGCATTCTCAATTCTTCGAAAAAGTTCTTCTCTGCTGTTGATCTCGGTAGCAGTTACTTTTGATTTTAGATATTTTAGAAAGTGCATAGAGCAGAATGGAGGTCATTTTTAGCAATTTTTGTGGGATAGATTTGCTCCGGTTGGACAATGCTGTTAGAATTTCTTGTTTTTTTTTTCAGGTCAATTAATAAAATTAATAAAAATCTCTCCATTTTTTGAAGTATAAATTTATTTCTTGTATTTTACTCTTGTTATTCTAAATGTAGAAGTGCATAGTTTCCGAATACATATCCTTATACAGGATGTTCGAAATATTCAAAACTTATTGAATGAGTATCTCCCAAGTACGGCCCTGTAATCACATTGTTTAGTGGTCTGTACTCGTAAACATACACACTTAATTGAATTTCTAGGATGCTTAACTAGATTCCTTGAATAGATTTTATTTCAAGCTAAAAAATAAAAAAAAACCTCTTCGATACCATTTTTAACCCCCAAAACGTGCATAAATTATTACTTTGACGGTTAATTTTTGGTAGTAAAATTGTCTGCGGAAAAATAAAAAGGAAATATGTAGATTCCATTTTTTATACTCTTTCCAATTATAAAGAGCAATTTCCAAAAAATCTATATACAGGGTGTTGTTTTTAGGAAAGACGAGTTTTGAAATTTTTGTTAAGCCGGACCTGCATTATCTTTATGGAGATGCTTTTGATGGAGTTTCTAGGTAATGGTTATTACGTGTACCAAATTTCAAAATAATATACAGGGTAACTCGGAAGTTATGAGGTTCGGAAGAAATAGGATAAATGTATAAAACACCCTGTATCTCGGCTATAAAGTGCAGAAGACACATTATACATAGGGTTTTGGAAGCACCAAAGTGATCCCCATCTACAGTTAAAGTTAGGCCCTTTCCCAATGAAACACCCTGTATCAACAGCTACATCATTTGTAAAAGGCATTTTAATGGTTTTGAGGCCTCACTTGTGTGTGCAACAAACACAAATTACACTGTATCTATAAGTATAACTTCAATATTTGTTGACAAGTTGATTTTAGGCATTTGTTTTTCCTCCAGGGCCTACTCTTCATGTTCTGCCTACCTTGCACTTGCATCTTATATGCATTGATTATTATGCCCCTACACGTATATTTAAAATTTTCAAACTAATAATACTTTTATCATTCAATGAAAAATTATTATGTAATCATGGAGTTTCATCATTGATTCAAAGACAAATAAATAAGAATAAATACCGAAGACTTTTTGAAATTGTATGATAAGTAATTTTCTTTCTTCGATATTTCAGTTCAGAACCTAGATATCGAGATACGGTTTTCACTAGCCTATTTAAGTATCATTTCACTACATTTTTATGGAAAGAAAGTCATACTATTGCATTCAATTTTTTAGAGAATTTTGGAATATTCTGTTATTATATCAAAAAACGCGCTCTAGCGGCATCACTGAGAATTACATATCATAGGTAGTATTAATTTCATGGAGCAATGAATGATTTTTCCAACAAGACCAAGTTTTTTGAAATTCGTTCAGTCGTTTAGGAGTTACAGCTGTTTATTTAAAAAAACATTGTATCGCCCCCCACCACTTTATTTTAATAGATACGTCAAAAAGTTTCGGACAAAAATTACTCGAATAAAGATCAAATTTGAAGAGCATATATTTTTTTGGTACATTCTAAGGTAGATTTCAGTGAAAAATCACTTCAAAACTTTAAGATGACGGTTACGCCCTCTGGCGGCCATCTTGGGAACCTGAAAATAATTTCCAGGATTTTATTTTGGCCATTTTAGTAATCAAATTTTTTGCTGCAAGTCTGTACGACGAGTAGTTTCCGAGATACAGCACTTTGCATTCTTATCTGGCCACCCTGTACATGAATTATGTCTAAAATTTTCTGAAGAATTCAATAAATGAATAATATACAGGGAGTTGCGTTTTTTTCATTGAGAAAAATTAGTCGCAGCCACCAAAAGGTTATTAGCGACTGAACAATATCGGAACTATACAGTAATTGCTACTTAAAAATTAGTCAAGAAAACATTTTTGTATTCTGTGTAAAATTTTTATTTAAAAACTGCAAAGCGCTTTCGGCTGTCAAGCCATCATCAGTGCCATACCTGCAAGTAAGCAATAATCCTTTGAAACATTTTTAAAAAGAACTTAGAAAAGAATTACTTACTCGTCAGATATGAAGAAACCTAGTCAAATGTCTACAACACATTAACGTAACTATTAAAATTACATTAGATTTAAAATTTAAAAAAAATTAATTATCCCCTGATTGGGTTTAAATTGTATTCATATTATGAACATTTTTAATTTTATTAAATTCTTCAGCCACTACACGAACACGTGTTAGTAGACCGGAAGACGAAGTGACACTACTTCAATTTAAAACTAACAAGTGACAAATGACAATTCAAATGGACACAGAACTCAAGCTATACAACCTGAGCATAAAAGTAAAATTATTGTAAAAAAAAAACTTTCTTTGATCTGGCAATGTCACAAAACCAAATATGTGAATTTTCTAAATAAACTATAACTAAATTTGATATATTTAGGTCTAATGAGAACCCATCAAATCATAAGATGCCGAAAAAGATTAAGGGTCTAATGAGAACCCATTGCTAAATCTAATTCAAAATAGAAAAATCACAAATAGGTCAAGAGAGATTCCAAAATCAAATAAATTAATTTGAAAATTATAAAATATTTGTGTGAATAAATGAGAGTAATTATCTGAACATAATTTCGAACAACAAATTTTAATGAATAAAAATTGTGATCCGGTAGTCCCTCAAAACCAAAAATCAGCCATCTAGATAAAGGAACAGATTTGATTTTAAAGTCTAATGAGAACGTATTATTCAAATCTGATACCAAACCAAAAAAGATTATGGGTCTAATGAAAACCCTTTCCGAAATCTAATTAAAATAGATAACCAATCAATGGTCAGAAGAAACTCCAAACACAACAATCATTCAAAGATTAAAGTATGTAAATTAAATTCCAGCAAATTATTAATAACAAAATTACATTTAAATGCAAAGTGAACTATTAGTTGAATATGTATCTAATTATATCCCAAAACCAATGTAAGTCATTTTCATTGAGAAAATTCTGATTTAGGGTCTAATGAGAACTAATTAATCAAAACATCTTAGCCAGAAAAAGATTAAGGGTCTAATGAGAACCCATTCTCAAATCTAATTCAAACAAACAACCTAACAAGAGTCCAGAAATATCCAAAAATAAATTTTGTAATTTAAAAATATGGAAATTTTTTTTTCAATTGATGATCATTAACTGAACTGTATGGTATCAATCTGATAATGTTGTTGATAAATATGAAAATCATCTTAGAGAGAACTTTTATGGATATACTATTTAATCTATCAAACGTCTATGCAAAGGAACATAAGATCTATTTAATTGTACTTGCTTATTCAGACAAAGATCATTGTTTTGCAATTCTTCACTAATTTGTAAATCTAGAAAATCCAACCTGTTAAAATTTTCAGAATTAACTTGTTTTAAAATTATTGAATTACGATTAGGACTGAAACTATGTTTGTTAAATTTTAAATGATTACCAAAAGCCGAATTATCACATCTACTCAAATGTTCACCTATTCGAACTTTTAAAGGCCTACAAGTTCTACCTATGTATGAAGCTTCACAATCATTACATTCAAGTTTGTAAATACCACTTTTTGATAATTTATTAATTTTATCTTTTGAATTAACCAAATGTTCACTCAAATTATTGTTGTTCTTGAAAGAAATCCTAGTATCTATTAAGAACAATAATAATAATGATAATAATAATAATAAACTTAAAGCCAACAGGAACACTAGCTGCACTGCTTCCCACCTTTTATATATGGATGACATCAAAATATACGCATCCAACCAGCGTCAAATTCAACATTTACTCAATATCACTGAAAAATTCTCCAGTGATATACAAATGGGATTTGGATTAGACAAGTGCAAAACCTTAAATATCGAGAAGGGTAAAATCGTTAACGGAGATGTGTTACTACCCAATGGGAATATTATAACTGCCATGCAAAATGGCGAGACCTACAAATATCTAGGATTTCAGCAAGCTAAGCTATTAGACCAAAAGCAAACAAAAATCAAAATTAGGAGCCAGTTCACTCAAAGGGTAACTACTTTATTGAAATCCCAGTTGAACGCAGGAAATCTAGCAAAAGCAATTAACACCTACGCCATACCGATCCTGACATACTCATTTGGAATTCTGAAGTGGACAAAGACAGAGCTGGAGGATATTCAAAGAACAACCCGTACCATGATGACCAAACACAAATGTCACCATCCGATATCATCAGTTATCAGGACAACATTACCAAGAAGAGAGGGAGGGAGAGGTCTAGTGGACATAGTTAATTTGCATAACAAACAAATATCCAGACTCCAAGAATTCTTCATTGCCAAGGCTAAAACATCTGAATTGCATGAGATGGTCGCAAAAGCAGATAAAAACTAC
>CAJUYH010009823.1:0-13169 GCA_910591685.1 Galerucella tenella
TTTTGTTGTTCTCTTTTGACAACAGAAAAAGTTCATAAATAGCATGTATCTGGGAATAAAGTACACGCATATTTCATATTTTGCTTGGATATTAATTTATAATAGTAAATATGATATCAAAAATTACTAATAATAGGAAATAATCCAGTTTTCATTGGAAATTACTCCCAAATTTTAAAATAAAATTCAAATTTCAATGCACTTTCCGACCACAACCCGAGGATTTCCGAACGCTACCGATGATACGTGTGATGTCATATCTCTTGTGTTTACTTATGTCAATATGGCCGGTATTGCATTAGGTTATGTGTAGTTGTGTGTTTATATTGTATTTTAATCAACTATTAATTGCTTCATCGACGTAAAAATATCATTTATATGTTTGTTTAAGACCATTACGTGTTTGTGTGTGCTTTTTTTATTTCTAAAAGTCAAGTATTTCCGAGGATATTTTAAAACTCTTGGAAGAATATATGTTATTTACTAGCTCAGCGTTCAGTGACGATTCTTTCATATTTTGTGAGTAAAGATATGGCTAGCGAAGGTTTTGTAAAAGCACAAACTGATAACTTGCCCAAAGTAGACTCATTTATGCTGCATGAATTTATGAAGTCAAACAGCTGCTTTAATGCAGAGTAATTAAGAGGAGTTAAAGCATTATCGTAAGTATTGTTGTTATGGTTGATTCCTAGACATATAGGTACCTAACCTCAAACTATTTAAGAATAAAAATTACCAGCATAGAAGTAGGTACTTACATTAAAATGGTCTTCGTTAAAATGCTTTCTTTATAAGTATGTTGGGCGATTCATGTTTATTGAACTTGGTAAGGGAGGTATTGAATAGAGGAAGTTGTTTAGTCCAAGTAGGGATATGAGGTTGGGGGAGCGGTGTGGTCATTGAAGGGTCGGTATTCTCAAGTAATGGGAAAAGAAGATGGGCAATACGATTTTACGCTACGATTGTAAGTAGTGTTTATTTAAAAGTGTTAAATTCAATTATAAAACATTTAATATATAAAATTGTGACGGAGTTTATTCAGGTCAATTTATTTGAGTCGAAATTAGTTAAAAAGTTTGTTGCTACTTTGCCAAATTCATTTTAATGTCTTTTTGATGTGAAGGAAAACAATTTAAAACAGAAAAACGTAATTCATAATTGGTACCAAACTTTCTGTTCAATCTCAATCCTTTTTTCACAATGTGTTTTTTGTGAAAACATTTTAAAACCTATCAATACTTCACTCATTTTGTAGATTAACAAATACCAATTTGATTGTAAATATTTTCTTGTAAAAATATATTTATTGATGTTTAGTATCATCCAGATTTATTTTTCTAGAATGTTTTCCTTCGTGGTATGTTATTGCGTCAAGTTACTTCAGATTTATGTCGTCTAGACTGGTTTTTTTAACACGGTTGGAAATTGAGTTATTTAGTTTGAACTGACCTATTTTTCCATAAAAATCATAAAAACAATCGAAATTTATAATTTTTTTGAAGTCTTACACAAATATAAAGATGATAAACTGTATATTACATCTGGTTTACTTCCTTTCTTACTACCGACGAATCCTAAATAGATGAAATGAAAGTGCCCTTCTCAATTATAGTTTGGCAGGTTTATCTGAAGCTACGGGGCATCGGTAAGAGGCGAGGAAACATGGCGCATATCTGTCATAAATGTAAAAAAGGCGTACGGTTCCTATTTTACCAAGTAAAGTCAATTGACGAAGTGGGAGGGAAGAACACACGCACGCGCTTGCCAATAAGAAGTCAGCTTTCGATAAAAATCACCAATTATGTAATTCGGAGGGTGTGGTAATTATGGTTTTTGTACAACGCTGCCAGAGCTTGAAGAAGCTGATAACAAATTTGGAAAAGTTCTCATCTTTTAATATTCCTAAAGTGAAAAAATAATGTTAATAGCAAAAATCTAAGGGAACAAGCACATTGGAGAATTAACGTTTAATTATATTGTTAATATGATTGATGATAAGTAACTCTTCTAATTATTATCCCTACATACTTAGCACTTAAGCTTTTTCATAGTTAAACGTGGCAATATCGAATGTTTTCGACTGCATTCCTTTCACGGCTTCAGATAAACTTGCAAAGTATATCTAGAAGGTGATTTAGTAGTAGTAGTAGTAGTAGATTGACTTATTTTGTCGCACTCGGAATTGTTAAACACAAAAATATACAAAGAGGCTCCTAAAAAATTCTGATTGGAACTTCTTGTGCATTTTATGACATATTTAAAAATATTATTATACTGCCAATTCATAAAATTTCAGTAGAAATAATGATATTTTGGAAATAAGTAGATGAATAAAAAAATTGTTTCATATATGGATCTAAAGTTATTTGCGGTAGAAAGTTAAGAGAGATTTTCTATTGCAACTGATTGTTTAATGGCAACAAAACCGACAACGATCAGACGGGGTTATCGGGATCGAAGTTAAAAAGTTTTTCTGACCTCCCTAATTCGAATTGTAATAAAGTTTTCCATGGTTTCGATTTTTACTTCTACACGATACCAAAAACCGTAAAATATTTTCTATATATTTTCGAGGTAGCCATTTTTAGTCAATTAAAGTGATTTTGAATTTCTGTTTATACAGGGCGAGTCATAAGGAACATATTTTGTTTTGTACTGTATCATGAGAAAATTATAAAAATTAAATGAGCCTTGTAAGCTATATTACTGCCAGCCAATTAAAGTGTATGGTCGATTCCACAAATCACCCTGTAAATTAATAAAGAGAAAAGTTAACACTTCTTAGTAGCCTCCATGAGAGACTCTGGATATGGTAGAGGTATGTAAAGTTCCTCATGATTCACCTTGTATGTATGGAACACGATATACAGCGTGGTTCAGACAGAGCTGGCTGGCCCGGAAAGTAGTTGTTGCTTCTTGGTTGAACGGTCATTGTTTTTGAAAAATATTTTTTCAAAATTCATAAAGCGTTAGAATAATTATTATGCTGCGAAGTCTATTGTAACGCAATTCAAATTATTCACGCCCTACAGTTTGTATAATAATAAGATATGTATCTTTATCTCATCCCTTTATTATATCCTGTTAAACAGTTTCTTTACAATTACCTTCGGCTATGACTTATACTATAATGTGAAAATGGGTCTAACAATATAAATGCCTTCTTCAACTTGAATTACGGTTCAGTAAATAGAAAGTTGAGTGCGTGCAATTGACCCTTCATCCTTTTGATACAAAATTCCTTTATAGAATTCTTGGAGAGCCAATTTTAGAAGCGATCTAATCCTCGCTTTATTCTTCGGATATAAATGGTGCCAATGGACATTGTTTAAAATTTATTAAATGCGCTTGAACTTAAGAGGTGAAACTGTGAAGCTGAGAGAATTGTAACTGAAGGAGACGTAAAAATAATGATCCAAACGACCTGAAAAAAAGTGTTTCTTTTCAACAAAAATTACCAAAACAAGTTATTCGGGAAAAAAGTTATGCCCATGTTCAGATTTTCGAGTTCCAACATTGGGAATGTATCAAAGAATCTCTGGCTCGACAAGCGAAAGACACATCGACTTCCTTTAAAACTCCTTGTGTTAACATAAATCTTTTGAAAAGATTCGTTCCATAATTCATTAATGTCTTTCTATGAAATAAAATTCTGTTCGAGGCAGCCAACGGTTTATAAAGTGGTCGATGTACATTTTTAACGCTCTGAGCTAGTAACGGTCATTTTTCAAAAAATATAATCGATAAAAGACAGCGAACCGTTTAGCCGTAGATTTTTAACCACAGACTAGTTCCGTTTATATCTGGGATATATGTATGTATTTTGGGGTGACATTCACTGATACCTAAAAGATCTATTGTGCCATTTTACTTCTACTTAGTGTCTGAGTGTTAGAAAGAAATTTTCAAGATCGCCAGATTTGTTTATGTGATCTCTGTATAATGTTTTTGTTTCAAGAAATGTTTTTTAAGTTGTCGTATTTTATGTTTTGACAATAAAAAGTAATTTTGCAGTTCATGTTTCCGAATAGTATTTATTAGTAAAATTAGGCTGTTCTTCCATATAAAACCATCAGGTTATGGGCCCAGGAGTTGTTTAAGACAGTCTGTATAAAAAGTGAAGCGAAAACATAAGGCTGCAGTAAAACCATACAGTAATGGAATCGTCCTTAGACAATTCAAGATTTGGAATTGCCAAATTGAATAACAGTAATTATCAACCATGGAAATTCAAAATGAAGATGATGTTGATCAGAGAGGGAACATGGAATGTTGTCGAAAAACCAAAACCAGAGACTTCAGATGAAAATTGGTCAAGTTTGGATGAGAAAGCACAGAGTTCTATATCCTTATCAGTAGAAAATAACCAAATAATACACATCTGTAATTGTACATCAGCTAAGGATATGTGGGATATTCTACAAAAGGTTCACGAAAGAGCGAATTTATCCAATAAGCTTTATTTACTGAGAAAATTATACCAAGCCAAGCTTGAACCTGGACAAAATATGTCGGAATACATAAGAACAACTCTGGAAATGGTCGAAATGTTAAGAGGTATCGGTGAAGAGATAAAAGAATTTCACGTAGCAGCACTTTTATTGGGTGGTCTCTCAGAAAAGTTATAAAAATGCAAAGAGTGCAGTAGAAAAATGAAGGTAGTAGTAGTAGGTAACCGGAATTCGAACGAATGGTACATTGATTCTGGAGCTTCTAATCATATGACAAGCTACAAAAATTTCTTTGTCAACCTCCGACATGCCGATGGAAATAAAATTTTTGTTGCGAATGGTCAAGAAATGGTATGTTTAGGAATTGGAGATGGATACCTTAAATGTCAAGTCGATGAAACATGTCAAAATGTTCATGTCACAGACGTTTTATATGTACCCCAATTACGAAGTAACCTATCATCAGTGAAGAGACTAACAGGGATGCAGTCAAGAGAGTGCTCAAATACCTGAAGGGTACAAGTAAAGATAAACTGAAATTTAGTTCGAATACTGAATTGACTCTGAACGGATATGTTGATTCCGATTGGACAGGCGATGTCTCTGATAGTATTTATTAGTAAAATTAGGCTGTTCTTCCATATAAAACATCACTGAGGACTAGTAGTTCCTTCAGTCCTATTTCTCGAAGGTATTTTAGGATGTCTGCAGGCTTCAAGCTAGGTAAATGTTTCACTTCTATCCAGTAATATCCCAGGTACTGTGCTCTAGAATTCTGTGCAGTTGAAAAGTATGTGGATGGAGGTTTCTTCTTCCATGCCATAAAATCTGCATTCTTCTTCCTCCACTATTTTGTGCTTTTTCAGGTGCCCATTCAGGTGACAATGTCCCGTTAGGATCCCTGTTTAAAACTCTCAGCGCAGTTTTACTTTGACTTATGCATTCATTTGATCTCAACAGGTTGTAGTCACCCAGAAGAGTCTTTGATTGTATAAGCCCTACTAGATCTTTTCAATGGTCAGATCTTCTGTTTTTCTCGGCTTTACCTATGTCTTCTAATAATACATTGGGGCTGATTCCGCAAAAGGGTTCAGGCCCCCAGAAAGGTATTTCAGTCGCCCTCTTTGCTAGTTTATCTGCTATTTCATTTCCTTCTATTCCAGTGTGTCCTGGAATCCATTTTGGAACTGATTACACAAGAGCTCAGTGCTTTAATGGCTGCTTGACTATCCGACATTATGATAATCATTTGTCTTCTGTATCCTTTATCAATATTGAACTGGACGCACTTTCTTATGGCGTAGATTTCCGCTTGAAAGATACTTGGGGTTTTTCCCAAGCTTTCAGAGTGTTTGGTTCCTGGCCCGAACACTCCTATCCCAGTTCCTTCTATTAATTTTGAGCCGTCTGTGTACCATTGAATGGCATTCTTTCCAAGTCTAGTAATGGTATTTGGATCCCATCCCTTCTTGTTGCTTGAAAGTTATACTTTTCCATCATACCGTCTTGTGGCATGTCCCAGGTTGTCTAATCTAAGAAGTGAGGAGGTGGTTTTTTTAATGATCCCCTCTATAGGATATAACAAATAGTCATGAGGACTGCCACCCGAAGTGGAATCAAAATGTGGAATAGAAACGGTCATGGTAATTTTTAAAAATTGTATGGTACTCCCATGGTTAATGGGAATTTTCACACAAAAATGAACCCCTTTTCAAACATCCTATCATACGCCTTTGATGGCAGGAAATTCGTTCCAAATAAATTAACCCCCTTAAGAAATTTTGTCGTACACCACTGGTCATGGGAATTTCCACAAATAAATGTTTACTTTTTCAACATTATATGGTACTCCCATGGTAAATGGGAATTTTCACATCAAAATGAACCTTTCTTCAAACATTTTATCATACGCTTATGATGGTAGAAAATTCGTCCCAAATAAATTAGCCCCCTTTAAGAAATTTTGTCGTACACCAATGATAAGTGGGAATTTACACAAATGAATGTTTTCCTTGTAAAAATTGTATGGTACTCCCATGGTAAATGTAAATTTTTACACAAAATGAACCGCTTTCCTAACATTATATCATACGTCTTTGATGGCAGGAAATTCGTTCCAAATAAATTAGCCCCCTTAAGAAATTTTGTCGTACACCACTGGTAAATGGGAATTTTCACAAATAAATGCTTGTCTTTCAAAAATACGCGCATAGACAGATTTTCACCTCAAAAATTTATTAGTTAAATGAAATGTTCGATAGATTAAAACATTTCTCATACATTTTTGGAAACTATTAATTATTTTTTTGCCAACATTAATTTTTTTCTATCAATTTCCCACAATTCGTCAAGAATTTTTAGAAACAAAAGTAGAATTATCGGTCTCGTTATAAATAGAAAACGTAGTACTTAAATAAGGAGACAAAAACTTAACACCTCACAATAGACCGTTCACTCCAGTTTTCATTATACAATTGGAAAAGTTCATTATACTGGGAAACACCCGCGGCTTAAAGCTAATTTCAACACGAGGATTAAGTACTTTACAAATTAGAAACAAAATATGTTCCTGTAAAACAAAAGGCGAGGTCCGCACAATAGAAAATACAAAAGATGTGGTAGTTACATGATTAACACTGAAACTGAAGAAAATATAATCGCTACAAATAGACCCCACCACGATGATAAGAAACTACTTGAAGGCAAAATGTTAACAAAAGAAACAAAATTAAATATACAGATTGCGAAAAAGCTTATCGAACGACAGGGAAAATATGAGAAAAACAGCTTGAAAGAGAGAGAAAGAATAGTGCGCGCGCATCGAGGCGTGTACTTTGACTTTTTTTATCGAAGTCATGCACAATAGGTGAAACTAAACACTTTCATCCGGCAACATTGTCCTTTACACAGAGAATTCAATAGTTGGTGGTATTCAGTATGTTCCCAACATGGAAGGAGTAAGGGTGTTGAAGAAATAAAAAAATACAATCGTTGTTACGTAACTTGTACGTTTCTGACCAAGTTGACAATTAATTTCTAAAATTGAATAGATGAGGCTTTTACTTGATGTAGATCCATAGTAAGTTATGAAATCAAACAATTTTATTTTGTTAAATCTACATTGTATTTACAATACAATGTAGATTTAACAAAATAAAATTGTTTGATTTCATAAATTAATTTCTAACTACAATAGAATATTATTTTAGCCATTCTAACTGGAAAATAAATCAGTATTTCTTGAGAGAACTCAGGAGAAACAAAGACATCAATAAAAACTGAAGAAACGAAGAGGAATATGATGAGAACAATATTGGGAACTGTAAAAATAAATGAGAATGAATAAATAATAAGAATGAACCGTGAAGTTTTGGGACGTACAGAAAGGTGATCCACTCCAATTAAGCTAATTTCGTGATAAATATTTTTGTTTGAAATACAAGTACTTTAAACATTGAAGCTAATGAACTGCTCCTACCCCTAAGACGCCAATCCCTACTCCTCCCATATGCTGCCTCAGTAACCTCCAATCCTCTCAATCCTGTTCACTCGCTTTTCATTTCAACGACTAATCCCCCTACTTACCCTCTAACAATTATCCAATCCAATTACCCAAAGATACTGACCTTTCTCTGACCTCCCCGCTCCCTCTACCTTCTTCTCCACCTTGGATCAAAAATATCCCTATAATCGATACCTGACTTACTATTCATAATAAGCATGAATCTCCCACGGCACTTATAAAGAAAGCATTCCTATAATTACTACAAAAAAAGGTAGAACGTGTCGCGGGACACACGGTAGGAACTTTAGTACCTTTCAAGCAAAAATTATGTAATACATCTGACGCTATAGATAAACGATTTGCATATTCTTTGGTGGTTGAGTAGTAAGCATACCAGACTCTCACGCAGTAGTTAAATTCCCCCTGAGGAAGATTTTTTTTGTTAATTTTATTTTTAAATAATTCATGAGTCCGACTGGCAACATCTACTAATAACAGCATCGTATATTTAAAAAATGAAACCGTAGCATTATACAAATTGGACATTCAAGAACTGTACGTTTACCACAAAATTAGTGGAAACATAAAATTGAATTGTAAAATGTTTAATTTGAAGTTATATTACAGTTTATAGAAATTTTTATTTTCTAGATTTTTTCTTAAGTGGGTCGAAAAAAAAATATGCTGTTCGACTCGTGTGGATTGTCCATATCGCACTTGAACGACTTCGTCCTCGTCCGATATGGCCATCATATCCACACTAGTTGCACAAACTACAATTTCTTTCAAAAGAAAAACAACCTGCCAAATGTCAAATCAATTTATCCATCCATTTTAAAGTTATCGAATTAAAACATTCAAGTTTTCAAAATTTCAACACCCTGTATTTCGAAAAGTAAATGTGCTAGACCCCTTCATCGCGCAAAAAAATTATGGAAATAATAGTAAAAATTTATCCCAACAAAATTAAAGTAGATCACCAGCACTGCGCATACCAGCTTTGCATAGAATTTCAATATAGCATCGGTGGTTCAGTGGTAGAATGTTCGCATTGCACGCGGGCGGCCCGGGTTCGAATCCGGGCAGGAGCATATTTATTATTATGAATCGCTGCTTCGTAAACGAGAGAGAGACTAAGGAGGCACAAGCACACAAAAGCAAGGCACATAACGAAGCAATGTAACATAACGCAGCGTAACGTAACGCGTAACGGTCAGATCTTTTGCGTCGCGACCCCTGGTCGCTCAAACATAACCTGGCGTAAAGAACTAAAGTTCCAAAAACCTTATGATTTAATACTCTACACAGATGCTTCCAAAACTGACTCCAGAGTCGGTCGTGCATTTTCCACGAAGCATAAACTCATAAGTTCATTCACTCTACCTATAGTGCGTAGCGTTTACACAGGCGATCTTCAAAGCATTTTTCAAGCTTTCAAAAGCATCCACCTACCCCACAAAAATATTGGAATATGCACTGACTCCCTTTCCTCCATGCAGTGAATCTTCACTGGCCACCCAATTGTCCAGAACATACAATACTCTCGTTGCTCAAGATATAACAGTCTCTCTCATCTGGCGTCCATCTCACATCGGCATTAATAACGACCCAACACACCTTGTCTGAACCGCAATTGACCTAAAGATCCACTTCAAAAACGTTACACAAGATTCTTGGCGACACCTGTGGCGCATTAGCACGACAGCACTCCATGATATCCATCCATTCGCTTCTCCTATATCCTTCTTAACCCGGAGAGATTCTACTATAATCAGAAGAATCCGAATCAAATCATACGAAACTCACACTCGGATATCTGAAGTCTTCAGGAAATCTTCCCGTTTGCCATAGCTGTAATGATATTGTGACCGTTAAGCACATATTGACAGACTGCAAACAATTTTCTGCTACATATCAACAATTTGATCTAAGGCCTAACTTCCACTGCCCTACCGAAATCAAGAAAGTTTTACAGTTCCTGAAAGCTACTAACCTATACTGTAAAATCTAATTAAAAATTTGTAATAATTATGTAAATATCTGTATTTATTTTTTGCCAATGACCAGCGCTGTCGAGGCATGTTAAGCTAAAATAAAAAAATACTTTAAAACCGTTATAATCTCCATTACTGTTATTGTCAGTGGTAGATTTACCTTCAAATTGTGTATCCCAATTCTGTGTATAAATTTTCCTATACATAGGTTAACTGGAAAGCACTTTCGTAGCGTTATTCCATGCAAAATATTATGTTTGTACGTATGGTCCAATTCGTATTACCGTTACTGATTTCAAATTTATTAAATTGTATGATAATCTCTCTATCTGTGACGATAATTATACTGAAAGTCCCTCTGTTTTATCAAGATTATCTATCTATGCTTTGCAAATTGGTGCATTCCGCTCATTTGAATGGAATACAGCGTAGGCGTTGGGTCGTTATGTGTGTATTTTAATTATGCTCTCTCCAACGAAATACTGACGATATTTCCATCATAGAAAGTGTAACGAGACAGGCGTGGAAATATTGTTACGGCTTCTCCATAGATATATAGAGCAAATGGGACAGTGATAGAAATTTTCCATTGCCCCCTCGATCGCCCGACCTGAATCCCATCGAGAATTATTAGGACTATAGGACATGATAATAATCCTTTGCCTTCTATATCTTTGATTGATATTTATTTGGGAATTCGGCGTGAATTTCAGCTTGACAATTACTTTTTTAGACGACGCCAGGCCCAAACCCGGTTGATCAAAGTGTAACTTTGTATAAAAATATCAGAAAATAAGAAATAGAAAACTAAAAAAAGACAAGAAAACCCACGCCCAAACCCGGTTGATCAAATAAAAGCTTAATCCTTAAAGGACATAATCCTTCCGGCAGCGTCCATTTTAAGGGTGTATCTTCTGGGCTACAGGTAGTTAGCGTCCAATTTGAGGCCGCCCGTCCTGGAGGTACAATCAACAGTACTTTATACAAATAATTAAAAAATTAATATTGACATTGCAAATATCATTAAGTACATTATATTGTTCAAATAAAATGTTTATAGTTCTCTATTATTTATTTTCTTTCTTCAGTGTAATTTAAAAAGTTTTCGATTTTATGCGTCGTCTAAAAAATGTTGTGTGCGCCGCGGCAGAAATACTACTTTGTTGGACTCGTCTGTTGCTCGACTCGTCCAACAAAGTAGCACTTGGCATACGTACACCTATAGTACACCCTAGTTTCTTCTAATGCTTTTGAGCCGTCTTTGCAATCATTGGATAGCATTCTTTACAGGTTTGGTAATGGTATTTGAATACCATTCCTTCTTGTTGCTTAATTATTTGAAATTTTATACTTTTTCACTGTTGATATGGTGATGTAAAGAAAGTCCAGTATATTTTTTAACTTCTAAATTTAAAATCAACCAAATCAACTAAACTGGGATTGTGATGAAATCAATCACCAGATGAATATTGTTGATTTAGTCCGATTAAAAAGAAATTGGACTACAATATCTTACTACCATCATTATAACACCTAAATCCTTCTTACTCTTTTTACGCTAGGAAGTTTTAAGATTTTTATCAAGTATATTACACGCCAAGGGGGTGAAGACTATTATTATTGACCAAGCACCGAAGGTGCGAGGTTCATAAATGTCTTCCCTATCAAAGTGTATATACAATTTTTTCCACTACTAGCAAAATTTAAGACAAAAATTGAATATAATTCACAAACGCACCACGAGAAGCGCTTACCCCGTCGTCTGACTGACAAGTACACTGTCAGTTTTCGATATATTATGAACGTACTCATTATGTCATCAGTCATTTTTGGTTGAGCGCGAATTTTAAACTAATGGCATTTTTATTCAAATAATTTTATCTTGATAGGTAGTTTCAAACAGCAAATATGTTAAAGATCATCTCCTGGTTATACAAAATTATGTTGCACAAGTTTTTGTTGAACTACTACTCCTGAATAGGGTACAAGCATAAATTTTGCTATTGGTGGAAATTGACGCTTTATCAGATCTCCAACACCTTGCATGCATATTTTTTTTCAAAAAAATATAAACTTTACTTTTAAAACGACTTTGAAAATCATAAAATTTGAAAGTCCGCCAAAGCGCGCTTTACGTCATAAAGATGGCTGCCCCATGGTGTGACGTCATTTGTTTACGCTCTTATTCGTGTATCACGCTCTGAGTTCTCGTGACCTGATTTGTTTCTGAAAGCTTTAAAAATCTATAAAGCCGAAAAAAAAACTTTTTATTCCAAGTATTGCATTGTTCCAGTGTGTAAATCAACGTCTATTAAAACTCCAGACAAAATATTTCTTACTTTACCTGGTGGCGCAAGCAAAAATACACTTAAGAGGAAGGCATTACTTTTGTTTGTGAAGATCATTTTAATGTAGGTACCTACTTCTATGCTGGTAATTTTTATTCTTAGATAGTTTGAGGTTTGAGGTTATGTACCTATATGTCTAGGAATCAACCATAAAAACATCATTTTCTCCCGACCACACATCGAAATATGGTTGGTATATATTATATAAATAAAACATAGTTTAAATCGTACTTACGATAATACTTTAACTCCTCTTATTTCCTCTGCATTAAAGCAGCTATTTGACTTCATAAATTTAAGCAGCATAAATGAGTCTACTTTGGGCAAGTTATCAGTTTGTTCTTTTACAAAACCTTCGCTAGCCATATCTTTACTCACAAAATATGAAAGAATCGTCACTGAACACTGAACTAGTAAATAAAATATATTCTTCCAAAAATTTTCAAAATATCCTCGGAAATATCGAATATTTATGACCACTTTCCACTTTACGTTGACTTTTAGAAATAAAAAAAGGCACACACAAACACGTATTGATCTCAAACAAACAAATAAATAATATTTTTACGTCGATGAAGCAATTAATAGTTGATTAAAATACAATATAAACACACAACTACACATTACCTAATGCAATACCGGCCATATTGACATAAGTAAACACAAGAGATATGACATCACACGTATGATCGGTAGCGTTCGGAAATCCTCGGGTTGTGGTCGGAATGTGCATTGAAATTTGAATTTATTTTAAAATTTTGGAGTAATTTCCAATGGAAACTGGTTTATTTCTTATTATTAGTAATTTTTGATATCATATTTACTATTATAAATTAATATCCAAGCAAAATATGAAATATGCGTGTACTCT
>CAJUYH010009824.1:0-13166 GCA_910591685.1 Galerucella tenella
CAAGTACGTATGAAACCAGGATGTATGCCCCATAAATTTATATGCCAACCTATGAAAGTTAAATAATTCGCATTAGCTTAAAACTAGTTTGATTATATCTAAGTTGGTTGTATCTAGGGTGAAGATAAATACAAAATTCACTTACAAGGAAGTTTTCACGTTTCTAAACTCAGACGACCAAAATTCTTGATTTGTTGCGAGGAAATCGCCCAACATCTTTATATCAATCCTGGGCAAATTTGAGCTATTTGCCTTAACAAAGCTTGGTTTCATTGTTATAGTAGAGTGAAGACGATAAATCACACGTAAAATAATAAGAGATCAATCCAAATGCGTAATCAATAGTATTCACAACAACAAAACACAAAAAATGAGTGTATTGAGTATTGACTGACAGCGGTGTTTACCTAAGCGTGACGTCATGCGCTGTGATTGGTGTTTCAGTCAAAATGGCCGATTGCAGTATTTTTATGTTTTATTTTATTGAAAATGTTAATAAACTGAATTTTTTAAATGAAACTAAAGCAGTATTTTGAATTTTTTTGATATGAACTTTCCCCTAAAACCATTATATCGACGATTTTTTGATACTGTCGTCATGCCTATACAATGGGGCTATGCAGGATGTGTGAACAGGAAGAGGAAACTGTCAGTTATGTTAATGACAGAGTGTGTGATCTGCCGATGTGAAGGAGATGTCTCACAGTGACCTGTTTACCTTCCTGGAAAGGACAGGATGGACGATGGCCTAGGAGGGCAGCCCCTGCAGCTCTCAGCGAGGTGACTCAACTTACATAGATCATGAAACCGATGTTGAGATAATTAGAAACATACCCTTTCCTTCGCAAGAATTTCAGGTGGGGATAATCTACTATAATCGATGTCTTCTGAAAGTTTTCCGGCTAAAATGATGTTTTCTTTTGTCGCGTTATAGAATTCCAGAGTACAAAGTGTCTGAAAAACAAAAGATCCTTTCTTAATATTGTTGATAAATATGATCTAGCTAGATAGAACAACAGAAGAGTAGAATATAGGAACGTTCTATTCTATTGCTGTCAAGTATTGATAGTATCGTTAGTTTTGCTTTTGTAAGAGAAAATAACCAGCGATCCTTCAATCTTAACACATTCCACAACTAACATAAGTGGAAATAATTTAAACTTACCCCATTAACGGCCTCCTCTTCAATAATATTCTGTAAGACTCTTACGATATCTTGTACTATAATAACTGTATGATTCTTGTTAAGCTCCTTTTCATCCACTTCGCTGTATCCCAAAAAGAGAAAAACACCCTGAGGTAATGTATAATCGCTAGGCATGGGTTTCATGCAGATGAACCTACAATGTACATAGATAATTGTTATTTTAGGGTACATACGACATTTCTGTCTACTTAAATTAAGATTTCGAGTAGGTAATGTGTAAGCCCTACGGCGTTTAAATCAAATTTGCCCAGGTAAAAATTCATAGGAATTATACGAGCATAAAATGGGAGATTTCCATATTTTTAGAAAACAGTTAAAGCAATTAATATGGTGAGATTTGAGTGAACATCAATCATATATGGTCCGAGAGAAAGAATAGTATAGGAAATTTACTTAATGTTATTGGTATTGAGCTTCTGATCAAATATTCTCATTGGACCAATCCTCTAATACTAACGATTTAGCTACCAGTGCCTTATTTAGTGTAGGTGCCAATGTCACAATGACATTTTTTTCCACTACTAGCTGTGAAGTTGACAATTATTGCTTCTTCTAGCCAACTGAGAAGTTGAATTTCTCTATTAGTGGTTAATAATTTTCTATTATTAACCTAGGTCAATAATGGACAAATTCAAATATTTTGAGAATCCAGGGATAGTAGTTAGACAAAAACTTGTGCAACATAATTTTGTATACCCAGGAGATTGTCTAATCCAGTCATTATTGACATTCGAAATCGAAAATTTAACTATAATTCCAAAAGTTTTCAAACTTCGGTCAAGTGAATGGTACATTGAGGCCCGGTTTATCAATAGCAATTTATACGTCAGTTAATGCTCAACTACCAGTTATTTTGGAAAGGTCTGTTTATCAACAACAGGATAACTTTATCCGGCAGATAAAATGTCAAATACTTATCTGTCAGTTTCAACTGGCGGATAGGTCGATATCTGGAGCAAAGAATACATCAGCTAACAAGAAGCGAAGCCCGACGCAATCTCTTTGAAGTTTTGGTAACAAAAATATATGACCTTGAGAGACCGACGTTGACAGAAAACTTAGTAAATACACTGAGAAAAGTAATCAAATTTTTCAAATATTGGCGATATAATTCGTAGTTACACGTAGAAAAAAACCCCGACATTAAAACATTCAGGTTCAGGAAATTATTTTTTATATGATTACTTACCGATTTATGTACTGACATACACATTTACTACAAATTGTTTGTTTTGAGAGAATATTACTTGACAATCAAACCTCTGGGCCCACCACCTATTATATTTATTTCAAGTTGAGCAGTAAAATTAACAAACACCTATTATAAGCATATTATACATAATTCAACAGTACACTTTCAGTTGGTAAAATCATGCAGTGTTTCAGTTAGATAGGTGTTATTTTTCTAATTATTTTTAATTTCTGTCGAGCACTGCAAGTAATTATTTGTAAATAAGTATTTAAAGAAGCATTAAGTAGGGTAGGAAAGATATTGAAACAAATGTAAGTAATAATAAAAATTTTTATTTGGTTTACTAGAAATGAAAATAGTGTCTACAAATATATATAAAATATATCAAATTAGTGTGCGTAAGTTCTTTCGGAACCTTAGACCTTACACAAGTACGACAGAGAAACAGCTGAATGAGAGAGAAAGATAATTATACGCGGTCATCGAATGGTCATCGACGCGTGTATTTAATTACAGTTGGGTGTGGTTCTATTTCCGATAGTGAACGAATGCTCTTTACCCTACTATTTCAAGCGCTATTGCCAGAAGCGCAGATTAATTTGTACAAATGATATTTTTCTCTCGTTTTCGTTGACTTTTTTTCGAAGTCATGCACAATAGCTAAAACAAAACACTTTCACTTGGCAACACTGTGTTTTACAGATAGAATTCACATTTAAACTGCTATTACTAGGTCTTTTCGCTACAAACGTTGATCACGTTGGAAGCGCATGCCATTGTATTTGAAAATAAAACATTTACAATTATGCCTTCATTAACATACTTAACCTGCGAAAAAGTGCAAATTGTAAGATGGTATTTTGGAGGTCATTCGGCTAATGAAATCGTTAATTTGTTTATTGTGGCATTTTTGAAAATCGCCCAATTCCTTCAAAGTCAACAATTGTGAAAATAATTAGTAATTTCGAGAAATATGGATGTGTTTCGTACTGTAGAAAATGCCAAGCTTCGGAAGATCCAATCGAACGCCCAATTAACGATGAAAGGCAGACTAGAGAATTGAATGTTTGTTTAGCAGTTGAAACAGGACAACCATCTTCTTCAAGACAAATTGCTGAAGAGGTCGACATGGATAAGAGAACTGTACAGAATATTTTAAAACGGAACGGGTACCATTGTTACAAGGTTCAGACAACGCAGGAAATATTTCCCGAGGACAATATCAGACGAATGGATTTCTGTGAGGAGATGATGGAACGTCAAAATGCTGACGAAAACTTTTTAAAAAATATTTTATTTACGGATGAATCAACTTTTTCACTACATCAAAAACACAATCCATCCGTCACAAGATATTGGTCTCGGGAAAATAAACATCTAACCATTCCAATCCGAACGCAGTATCCGCAGAAGCTAAATGTTTGGACGGGTATTCTAGGTGACCACATTATAGGTCCTTTTTTCATTGAGGGGAACTTAAATTCCGCCAAATATTTAGACTTATTACAAAATCAAGTAATTCCTGCAGTTCTCCTTATACCCGATGTTGATCTCAACAGAATTTGGTTCCAACAAGATGGTTGTCCAGCCCATAATTCAAGGATAGTAATGGATTTTTTAAATTTTACATTTCCCGAAAAAATTATTAGTACTAATGGTACAATTAAATGGCCTCCAAGATCACCTGAACTAGCTCCAAATGATTTTTTTCTTTGGGGATTTTTAAAAAGTACCATTTACCAACATGCATTTGAAAGAGCTAATAATTTAAATGAATTGAGGGTGAAAATACAGAACGTTTGTGCCAGCATTACGCCAAATAATCTTAGAGATATGAGATCAAATCTTTATCACAGATTTGGCTATTGTCTGGCACAGCAAGGTGGTTTATTTGAGCACTTAATTCATTAAAATTATGTTTACCTTTAGAATAAATTTTTATTTTCATTTTTTCAGGAAGTTTATATTTTACGTTTAGAATAGATGTAGGTACCTACTGATTTTATTTTTTCAATTTAATTTATTAATGGAAGGGATTTTTAGTTTATTAATTGTGGTTCTCTCAAGAAATGCTGTTTTATTTTCAAGTTACAATGGCAAAAATAATATCCTATTGTAGTTAGAAATTGTCAACTTGGTCTAAAATGATATCATGTTGACAAAAATGAATTTTAAGATTTACAGGTTACGTAATAACGATTGTATTTTTATATTTCTTTAACGTCCTCACTCCTTACGTCTTGGGAGCATACTGAATTACCATTTACCACCACCAACTAGTTAAAATAGGAGGACAATGAGCAGTCGGGCACTCTCGGGAATAAGCTTACGCCCCCTAAGGTGAAACTAAAGTGATGATTGTGCACAATTATTCTTCCTCTCTCTTTCATATATCCTTGTCGTACTTGTGTAATTCGTTCCTAGGTTCCGAAGCAGATTTCCCAATCGGTATATATAGTAACAAACCAATGAGCATCATTGTACACAAAAAAATGTGTTCTTTCCAGATGAGATGGGTCCTGGTTCAGGTGACGGTATGTTATCTGCAATATTATAATGTTATATTTAATAATGTGGATTTTGTAAGAAAAAGTATGTGTATTTAAAATATAATACGGTTGCAGTGGCCTGTATATTTAATGTGTAGTTTATTTGGCACAGCTAAAGCAGACTTGACATCTTCAGCACCAACTTCCATTTGAACATATTCATTATCTAAAATATATATATAGTAAACAACCAATGAGCATCATTGTACACAAAAAAATGTGTTCTTTCCAGATGAGGAGGGTCCTGGTTCAGGTGACGGTATGATATCTGCAATATTATAATGTTATTTTTAATAATGTGGATTTTGTAAGAAAAATATATGTGTAGTTTTTTTTATGTATACTTATACATACTTGTAAATAAACTATATGTTTTGATGCATTGCATATACAGATGTATTTGAACAATTGAAATATTTACTTACCCAATAATGGCAAAGCTTGACAGCTAGGGAGATGTTCTGTTCCACATGAAGAAGGTGACGGTATGTTATCTGCAATTATAATGTTATTAATTGTTGTAACTGATTTAAAACAAAGTAAGAGTTGGTACTGCCACAAAGTAGACTTATTATAAATGCAATTAACAATCAAATACATCAACTGATTCCAATAACTAAAATCAAGCTTAATATTTACCAGAGTGAACAATTATTTTTGGGGGATCATTTGTCAAAACATGACTGTCGTTTTAGTCCTAAGAATTTCGTATTTTCGTATTTTTTTGAAGTTGAACTGTCGTCTTTCCAGACAAATCTTCACGATTACAGGCCTGTAACCATAGCTGGGATCTAAAATATTTGAAGACAATAATAAGTTCAGGCTAATATCAAATAATACACAAATAATATAGTTGCTGGTGTATTATTTGCTAATATAATATGTTTATTGTTAGGTAGAATAAGTCAACACAACCTATCACAAAAGTTGTTCACTTCATGAAAATTCTATTCAATGTAATGTCAAAGAATACCTAATCAAATATTTATTTGAGTATTTTTTATACTTATGCCTAAATTAGCAAAAGAAACTTAAAGACTTACCTAACAGGGTCTTTTGGGAATCCAAACATACCTTCTCCTGTTCCCGAGTGACATTCCCGAACAGCACAAGTTAGCATAGCTTCAAGTAATTCAGTAATAATTTTCGAAACAAGGGACAAAGTAAAAATTATACACAAAAATTGAAAAATGCTTTTTGTTTACCAAGCTGGTTGACAGACAACAAACAAAGTCAAATATGACAAGAATCTTATTATAAAAATGGCGACTTTCAGACATGCGCATACAAAAAAATGATCGGAAGCTTCGCTTCTTGTTGAGCTGGTGTATTCTTTGTCTGGAGGTTAAGGCCTATTACATAACCTCACTTTTTTGTTTTGATTTCGTTGGGGTGTTGTGTCAAATTTACTTGGGTTTTGAGCAAAGTATTACTACTAGTACTACTGAAAAGAGAGGATGCAATTACGCAGCAGAGGAGAGAAATTTGCTTATTAAAATTGCTAATAAACATGAAAATGTAATAGAAATTGGAAAAACGGATGGGGCAACCTGGAAAGCAAAACAGGAGGCTTGGATCACCTACCTATCAGCTCGACACTCAAGTGAATCCTCAATCAGTTCTAATATCGACAGAATAGTCTCTTTTGTGATCCTAAATCTTGCATGAAAATCCTGGTCATCCCATTTTTCGAAGTTGTCCACTCGTTCCCTAACTGTATAAGGCCTCCTTTCGTACTCAAGAACTTGCACAATATTTTCGTCGCTATATCCAGAATATAATCATTCAGAAAATTCATATTTATCAACAACCAAAAACTCTTCAAGAAAGAAAAATAAAAACACATAAACCTTTGGATAAACATTCACCAATAACCTAACAAAAATATCAATTGATGTGACATGACCTTGTTATTGTAACAGCCAATGAGATTGCTTACATTCATTCGTCAGCATTGCCAACTTTCATTATCTTTCGCGTATGAGGTTGCAAATTTTTGTAAATGCATCAGAATAGATGTTTTCAAAGTTTGCAACCAAGTTTCAAAACTTTTGTAATTATTCCGAGACCGCCTTGCTCGAAAAAATGACCACGAATCAAAAAAAATATAAATAAACATGTTCCGGCCAACGTAAAAAGTTTAAAATTTGTACAGTCGTTCGGTATATTTTTCCGATAGATCTGTCAAATTTGCAGAGCTTTTGGAACGTCTTCCTTTAGTTTAATAAAGAAAAACATTAACTTTTAATAACAAAAAATGTTCCGTACACTTAAATTGGTTGCAAATTTGACACGTGATGTAAAATAATAGATATATTTAACACCACTCCAACTTTGCAGAACCTTTGGAATTTTGGTCTCAAGAACTGAGCAAATAATCATTTATTGCATTTTCAACAATGTTCCGGACTTCGGAACAGGTTGCAAAATTTTATAGTTTGTTTTTATACCATTACCGACCTTACGTCAAAATTTGAAAACTTTTGGAATTATAATCAATTGATTTTCTTGACTGACTGAACTAGTCTTTAACATATTGGCTTCATGAAATTACCTATCAATTACTTTTAATTTTTGTCTTAAATTTGGCTAGTAGTAGTTAGGGAGGCGAATAGGGGAGTTTTCGGGGATACTCGAGCGTGGTAGTTAAATATATGAGAGATACCTTAGAACTAATAGAACAACATTGGAAAGTATTAGCTCTATATTATGTAATGACGCGCGCCTAGGATAGACGATCAGATTAGTAAAAAAAAATCGATAGTCTCAAATACTCGTGCGCGTCAGATTAAGATATTGGGGGTTGATCTTAGTGTTTTAAGACTGAATTTAACTAATCTGACGATAAGTCCTTGACGCCGCCGAGTTATAGGGTCGCGAACTTGTAAAAAAAAACGTTAATCCGGCATTCTCGAGCGCGATTTCATTTTTTTTTATTTTGAAAAATATAATCTAAAACTTACTAAAAATACAAAATCTGCCGGTTTCCGCATGACCGGAAGTGTGGAGGAGCCACTTCGTCTTCCGAAAAACGCGTTGCGGCATATAAGTCGCGAACGATACATTTTACAAAAAAAATGTTGAAATAAAAAAAAGGTAATTTTATTTTACACAAAAAAGGTCTCTTTACATTTTTATCCAAAGCTGAAACTTTTGGACTTAAGCATCATGAAAACTCAAACTCCCGTTTTTTGAGTATATCTCGAAAACGGAGGGTGTTAAAAAATTGAAATGGAACAACGATGATTAAATTATGTAACTTTCATTATATCTCAATTTTTTTTTTCTAAAGCTTCTCGACAATTTTCGTGGAAAAAGTTACGCGTATCTGTATACAAAAGTATTATTAACATGTACAGTTTCATTTATTTATATTATTCAATAGCCTGTTGATCCTCAAATACCCAAGATGGCCGGCATAACCTATAAACTTATCTTGTAGCTTTTTAAGGAACATAGTCAGTGGCGGATCATGACGTTCGGCAGACTGAGGTGCAACTTACTTCAGCGCCCCTTTCCTTCTGGAATATGCCTACCCAGTAGGCCGTATATTTAAAAAACAAAGACAGTTTTTCTCGAATATCATTTTTGATAAGAATTCATTACATATTACATAAAATTTAAAAAATAAATATAAATATCTTCTGTATGTTCCTTGTGGTATATTATTCATTCTTTTTTTTATTTCTTGGGAAATTAAACCACAATATTTTTGAATTCTTTATTTCAACGTTTCGGTAGCGTTCCAGCTACCGTTGTCAAGAAAAAATGAGTAGAAATTAATTTTTTATCCCTAACTGACACAACAGAAAAAATTTGACAACTAGACAATCAAAAATTATTTTGAAGTTTAAGACTGCAAAATTTTGTTATCAAATTTTTATTGTCCATTCATAGTATGATAGTCTACTAGAAATGGAACTCCAGTGAAGTGCACGTTCCAGTTCTTAAATTGTTTTATAGCATTCTTTATTTTGAATTTTAATTGATTGTATTTTTTTTCATTTATTACCTATACTAAATTCGGCTACGGCCCTGAGTATTAAATTATTGGTTATTGGCTCCATCAGAACATTTGATCTGATGGAAATCAATAGGGTAATTTCACGTAAATAGACCACTTTTTATTCGGACGAATTTTGGTCAGAAGTTTTCTTTCATCCTATAACGAAGTTCTGCAGAAGGAAAAAATTGCTATTGTGTGGGGTTCTTTGAGAAATATAATAGGACTCGAGCTAATGACGTGTGGGACTCCACCAAAACAAGTTTTGGTAGCATTTACCGGAAAAAGGTAGCTTCCCATCAACATCTACATCTATATTCGCATTTTTGAAGGAGTAGATATGGCCTAGAACAATAGTGGTTAAGTTTTTAGGAAAAAGCCTGGACAGAAAGTTTGTTTGGAGCAACAAGGCGAGAATTGTGTGCAAAAGGCTGAACCTGACTGGGATATGATAATCAAATTCCATCTTCAAACGGAAGACAACTAAACTTTTTCTAGAATAAGATCTTCTGCAGCTCTAAGCGATATAATATAGCTGTAATTTGGAAAAAAATGTTAATATACGTTTAACGTTTCTGGACCTGAAATATGTACGTGATTGTTTAAACACCAAAACAAACATATTAAAATTGAGGGGTTTACATAAATGTCGAACAATATTGTCGTTTTCATTCAAAGGAAATCAATATTTTCCCAACGATGTAATGTGTAGATAATCGGTATCATAAACAAGAGGAGATACAATACGAACCTTCCGGAATAGCAGAGACACCTTCCGCGGTATGCTTGAAACGCCGGTGCCGCGTGATTGTAATACGCAAATTCAGTCTTGCAGGGCATCCTATCTATGCAAATTGTTCTACAAGTTAACTTCTCGCCTATTTCACACTCACACACGTCAGAACATTCGAATTCGTCCTCGTGGTAGATCTGAAACAATACAATCAATTTTTATTGGAATATTTTGTTTTATATAAAATATAACAATCCGTCATCTTAGCTATAACACTGATCACTGAACAGTACATTGATAAGTACTTTTGACAAAAGTTCAGAGGTTCCATTAACATAAATTCACAAGCAAGCTCGATTGGTCCGCATTTTTCACAGATAAGTCGAGGTATGGACGGTTTTCTGATTGTACGAGATCAAGCAACGTCAAAAAAACAACAATTTCAGGTAGGCTAGTTTTTAGATATGCTATCTCTCTCACTCTCCCGGACGTCATACGGGCTACCTGGCTGGCGGTAGTGGTGCGCATCGTACCTGAACAGGTAAAATATCAATTTTTCAAATAATTTTAGAACGTTTTTTTTTTATTATTTTTATTGAAATTTTTGCAACATAAATCTATTATTGCCAGATATTTTTATTGTTGTTTAAACTGTGCCAGACACTAATTTTGAATAAAATTTTTTTTTTCGAAATATTTCAGTATGGCTGAAATTTTAATATAATGTTACTTAAATACCTAAAAAGCCAAAACTAATTTGCCAGACAGTAATTCGATTGTTAAACCTTCAGCCAGACCGATCTAAAAGTGATAAGTGATTGGGCATGTTGGAAGAGTATAGACAATCTCGTGTTAGTTACGCAAGCTAGATAAACGACAGCAGCTGTTTGTATTCAAGATGGCTTCAGTTTAGTCACATTGGTGTATTCGTTGCCGTTGTTTTTAATGTTTTTAACAAAATTGTCTTACAATCTCGAAAAATTAAAATTCATTTGCCATATTTACGGAGCTCGTGATTCTTGGAACGCCAATGAAGTTCGGTTCCAATTGTTTTCGAACACTTACCGGTCTAAAAAATGAGATGATAATTTTGTGAGAGAGATAGCATATCTAAAAACTGGCCTACCTGAAATTCTCTCTCAAAAACGTTGCTAGCTCTTAGACTAGATGCTTGAGAGCAGCTACACAGAGCCTTGAAGTCCCATGAACTACCCCCACAGACATAAATCAGGCTTATACAGAACGAAGCCGAATGCTAGTGGACACTGAAAGTCACAGTGTTCTGGGAATGACTCTTACATAATGCCTCCAACAATAAACTACGACATTAAAAATTTTCTCGGACAGCCAAGTGGCTTTGAAAGCACTTAGCTCTCACCGTGTAACGTCGAAATTGGTTTTAGACTGCCAAAAATGATAATAGTAGTAATGATAATAGTAGTAATAGGAGAACTCAATAAAGTATTGCTGGTCTGGATCCCTGGCCATTCTGGCATGGAAGGAAACGAGAAGGCAGACTCTCTTGTAAGGGAGGGTGCCACACGTGTTTCTATCGGACCAGAAACTACAATTGGCATCGCAATAAGCATTGCCAAACAAACACTGAATACCTGGACAGCAAAAAGAGTTTTGGACTTCTGGTATAATTTACCAGGATTGATTCATTCAAAGGCTTTTTTACATCATTCGAAGAATGCCTCCAAACAAATGTTGGACTATAGAAGGCATGACCTACGTTGTCTAACAGGCCTTTTAACATATGAATAATCATATGTTAAAACTTGGACTGTCAGAAGATCCGACTAGCCGTCTTTGTCTGGAAGATGATGAAACAGCAGAGCAAATTATTTGCGCCTGCCCCGGCGCGGATTGTATCAGGTATCTGATGTTTAGCAGGGTTTTTCTCTCGCCCTCGCACCGGAAATATCATTCACTAAATAAACGAATCGGCTTTGTTAAGAAGCTGAATTTGTTTGGTGAAATCTGAATACGTGTGAGCCACAATAGTCTCGCGAGTCGCAGTGGAGTGCCTTATAGACTCACACACCTAACCTAACATAACCTCGTAGCGGAATTTTTCTTAACAAAATAATATTTGTATTAATAACAAGTGGAAATTTAATATAATAATAACGGGTTTATGTGCTATAAAACTAAAGCAGGAATCGAATGAAATATAAGCATAGTTTTAGCTCTAAAAGTTCGCCCGGAAATAACGGTTGAATAAATCTGCTTAATTCGATTAAATTTCACCGGATTTGCCATATCTGTGTTTTTCGGTTAAATGTATGGCCCGTTTTCAACAAAATTATTTGATTGTACTCCTATATAAAGTTCTAGAGGATTATTTGTGCGAAATCACCAAAAACTTCCTCTATTTTATTTTAAATTTCAAAATTATACATTCCATTGACCAAACGTGAGAGATATCCATTAAAAAACACTTAAAAGTAACCATAAGTTTATTCTAAAAAACAAATCCAATCAGTGCACCTCAAGGATCATTTTGGGGCCCAATTCTCTTCCAGAACGTTATCAAACTTGCAATTAACCATAAAGTCTTGGGCTTATTCGATAAGACTTTTCTTCAACACCGAAAACAATTTGTTGAAGACCTCGATAATAGTCTTTGAATATAAAGGCTTTGGAAAACAAATTCCACTCTGCATTTTTCATCATAAAATTTCTTTTTGAAAAGTCAATTTTCATATTCTACTTTGAACAAAACAAGGCTCCAATAATAATAGTCGTATGGTTCTACTGTTTTTGACGATAATTATCCTGGAATTGCTGGGACTTGTTTTACTTAAACTGAGATACTCGTTCTATGATGCTACTTCCACAGGATGATAATATAAATTCGACTGAGAAGTGCTCAAACTCAATTTTATTTAACTCGAACAAGAGCCGATTCTGTAATCTCCGTGAATCGTTGGAATATGAATTATACTGTATAACCTCAAAATCCTAATTGCTGGAATCAGTTAACCTGTGATGTACTGAAATTGAAGGTAATAACTACGAGTTAATCCAATCCTTTGTGTCGAAATTCGATTCAGCTATCCCTAACCTAATTATAAACGCACTTTCCTTTCGGGATTTATGTATACAGTGCTTTTCAGATAAAGGTATCCACCTTTAATAACTTTTGTAATACTGGTATTTAGAAAAAATCCAAAAACACGTCAATTTATGTTGGAAGAAGCAAGCATTATGGCTTATTTAAACTTACTGGAAAAGCCACCCCCTCACCCCTAGCAGCATCCCCTTTATTTTTTTTAAATTACTTTTCATATTTTTTATGTAAAATTTGGATACTCCTCTTTGAGCTGATTTCAAAAATGTATAATACTTGTAGGTTACAGTGGTTAGTTTATGAGATAAACAATTTTTCTTTTAAGAGCATAAATTTTACTTATTTTTTACTTTCACCTTATTTGCCTGTACTAAAATGGTTTGTACAACAGTTCAAACTCTTTAAT
>CAJUYH010009825.1:0-13162 GCA_910591685.1 Galerucella tenella
CACTCTGAAGAACAGTAAATTAAAATAAATCAACAGGTCTTTGTATTCAAATGTCATACAGACATCATTGGCTGTGCTCAGTATTAATTAATTTTTTCATCTGTGGCTTCTTTAATACAGGGTGAAACAAAACGCAAATCAAACAATATCTCAAAATTTTCAAATGAATCACCCTATCTATAAGTCTTTTTACAATTTGTTAGTACAATTAATAAACTTTCGAACGATGTCGTACACTTAGGGCATAAGTTAATGGAAAATCGTAGATATTTTATGATAATGGTCAAAAACAAGTATTTCACGTAAACAAATTAAATGGTATTAAATTTTTACATGCAACATCTTGTGAATTTCAACATTTCTAAGGCATACATTCTAATCGTATTTTTGGATGCATCTAAAATATCTTTAACTTCTACTCTTACCATTAGAGGAAGGAAAGAAGGAATTATGTTGGAAGAAATATTTTTGTTTACTGTAAGTAGGCTAATGTCGTTATAGTACTAATAAATATAAAAGCAGTTTGTAGTCTTCACGAAATAATTACTTAAGTCACCACAAACAGTATATCTTAGTTATGTAAAATGCAAGCTTGTAATTTATTTTCTAACTTTTTCTATTTTTGAAAAACTAACAATTATGAAAACCAACATTATAAGAACACTCACATTTACATAAATGAACATTGACATTTTATAAAAAGTATAGTAGTTTATGCTAAGTGTTCAAAATGGCGACCATTTACTTCCATACAATTCTTTTCAAAAAAGAGGATCTTACTCTTCCCAACATAGCTGGAGTTTTTGTGGTAAATGCGTTACGAATCCTTTCTTTCACGTCTTCTCTGGTAGTAGGTTCCGTTTGATACACAAGTTGCTTGATGTATCGCCATAAAAAGAAATCCATCGGTGTGAGATCTGGAGATCGAGGAGGCCACGAAATTGGTCCCCCACGTCCTATCCACCTGTCGGTAAAATTTCTGATATACAGCTGCTCCATCTTGTTGGAACCATTGTGTTGGAACTATTGTGTTTGAATCAACTACCTAAACACAAACGAAGAATACAGCAATATTTCTTTGACATTTATTAGTAGATACTATTCTGATAGTAGCCCACTTGATATAATCAAAAATATGGCTTGATTATGTTTCGCCCATTCTCAAACAAGCCTATAAAAACAATTCTTGAAAGTGAAACATGAATAAATATGGAGTTTTTGGTAATTCCAGGTACCTATGGTATTAGCAAACATTTTATTTCATTGATTGGATATTGTAGATGCATCCAAAATTACGATTAGAATTTATGCCTTAGAAATGTTAAAATTCACAAGATGTTGCATGTAAAAATTAATTACCAATTAATTTCTGTATGTAAAATACTTGTTTTTGACCATTATCATAAAATATCTACGATTTTCCATTAACTAATGCCCTAAGTTTACTACATCGTTTGAAAGTTTATTAATTGTACTAACAAATTGTAAAAAGACTTATAGGGTGATTCATTTAAAAATTTTGAGATATTGCTTGATTTGCGTTTTGTTTCACCCTGTATTAAAGAAGCCACAGATGAAAAAATTAATTAATATTGAGCACAGCCAATGATGTATGTATGACATTAGAATACAAAGACCTGTTGATTTATTTTAATTTACTGTTCTGCAGAGTGTTAAAGAGGAGGTCTTTTTTGCTAATAATTGGCCATATCTTTGTAAAACACCCTTATAATATATTAGAGTGCTATATTTTTGTAACGCTCTCGGTGAGATCTTTTCGATTCTTGGACAAAATATAATACGTTCCATTTAACAAAATGTAAGTTTGTGCTGCTACGTGGTTTTGGAACACCCTGTAGAATCGAAAGTATTTTCAAAATGTGCCCTCAAAAACTGTATTAGCTCACACAAAATAATAAAGTTCTATCTCTCACCACAACGATGTAATCCTCCGATGTCAGAAGATTGCCCCACCCTGTATAAAAATACATTGCAATTATGACATAAATCTGTTCGTCATCAGTCATCATCTGATTCATAGATAAAGGATGCCTTACTTCAATGCAGATCTGATTCTTGGTCAAGAACTTCTTCTGTGTCTAGAGCTCCCTCTAGCTCTACCCCGTCAACAACTTCTTCTGAGTCTACAGTTTCCTCTAATTCTACCTCTTGGTATAACATATTATCGCTGTCTTTATAATTCGAGCACTGGCATGACTCACACGAACCACAAATAGATGAACATACGACACGAGCGCCACGTAGAGCATACGCGCGGCGAACGACGGAGAAACGAAAGTAATAAATTATAGCGTATACATTTAGATATACTGGTTTTTCCCCGGGGTATCAAAGGTATGACTTATATACATCGATGGTAAGGTGAGAATTCCTCTATTACACTAGTTAAGGTGTTAAAATGTTAGAAATAAAAAGCAGGGAGAAAAAAAACCACCAAAAAAAAGTGCGTTTTTTCCTTGAGCCCGCGTTTTCTAATTATATTGAAAAATGGACGACTTCGTCAAAAAAAGTAATTGCACAATCGAAAGGTAGACATTCTTAGCTCTCAAATGATGTATCATAGAGACCAATCGGATCATGTATAAATTTTTAATTGATGGTTGTTCACAAAATTTCCCCGCGATCCAAAAACAGCAAAAATTTGGGATTCAATAAACAACGATTAAATGAAAATTAAAAAAAAATTAGGGTAAACAAATTCCAGGGATGACAAAGGACCCATAATCAAGAAAATTTTGAGTAAATTAGTGCAATACAAAAAAAAATAGGAACAAATTCCTGGCGAGGTCAAAATTGCCCGGGAGCAGAAAGTTTGACCCGTGTTCCGATATGGCCAAAAGAGTCAAGCGTGACTCAATTCACAGCAGAATTTCTCTTTCACATGAATTTTGAATCATGAGAAAATATGCATTTTTCACAAAGTTATTGAATAATTTGTCCCCCCGCTGATGTGTAAATACACGGACTGTGCTCTCCGGCAGCGTATTGGCATTGTCTACTATGCTGCAGCACATACATGGTGTTGCAACGCGGTAAAGAATGACTGAAAAAATGCTCTCTCTACCCAGACATATCTTACCGCGACTCAGCACAGGCAGGTGTTCAGACGTAGTAACTATTGTATTATGGATACCATTCTCCAGACATTGTTTACCGCATTCCAACTCAACATTAAGCGCACGCCGCCGCCTACATGGTCTCACACCGACTTTTTGAGGTGTTCTACAAACTTCTACAAATTGGATTGTACGATATACGTATTCAAGCATACAAAAGTATCATTTCAAAAAAGTTTTTAAATGTCAGCATAATAGCTTCGACAAAGTGAGGAAAAGGAAACGCGATGATACCAGGAAACGGAATAAAAATTGCGACGCAAGAATCACTATTATATTTAAAAAAAATTAACCGCTATACCATTAGGAATGACCCTTTATTAAGAGAAGAACTGGATGTATATATACAAGTAAGTACTTTCTCCAGGTTATTCTAAAATATATAATAGTAATTATTTAAAGCTCCCATTCAACTTACAATGTATATACCCATTATGTTTTTTCGGGTGGAATGTTGTGTGCTGTTTTTTTATCATACACTAAAATAATAATATCCCTGCCTTATACGATCTTAGATATATTGTTTTTGATGCAGCGATGCTGCCGACTGTCTTCTCCAATAATAATACTCTATTTCAGATAAATTATAATCATTCGCATAAAATTAATGTAGTTGAGGCATACAGTTATTTGCGAATGTCACCTGAAACCCAAGAAATATTTTTCAAATATTTTGATGTCGGTATGACACCCTCTGCAGCTAGGGGATATCATGAAATAAAATTAGAAAATGAAAATGATGAAAGTGAAATCCCAGTTATCCTTGCAAATGCACAGATCAATCCAACTGAGCGACAAGTAAAGCATCTGTACTCTAAATGGAGGTTTGTATAAATTTTTTGTTAGTAAATTATGAGATCAAACAATTTCAATTAACAAATTAAAATTGTTTGATTTTATAATTTACTATGGATCTACATCATCTCATATATTCAATTTTTTGTTAGTATACATTCATCATTGTAATTTTTGTAATTTTTTTTAGAGAGGAACACTTTGGTGGTCGTGAACACTCAGATGTTATAGCTGCGTTGAAAAAGAAACAGAAATTATTATCCGAAATGGGTATCACCGTAGTTATTCAAGAAAATCCCTTAATCGTCATTGTTTTAACACCAACCAACACCAAGCTCATATTCGTAATTATTGGGATCGAAGGGAAGAGTGGTCGTTGGCTTATAGAAGTACTTTATTAACACGAGGTAATAATACGAACAATTATGTAGAAGCTTCTATTCGCATTTTTAAAGACATTGTTCTACAAAGATGTAAAGCGTTCAATGCTTGTGCCTTGGTGGACTTCGTCGCCAATGTTGTCATTTGCCAACTTCCGGAACTCGAAGAATGAAATACTGTTTAGAAAAATGTCGCATTCTGCTAATGTCTCTGTTCAAAGAATCGACGAAAATACTTTTTTAGTTTCTTCGGAGACCGATGATCATATGTTTTATACTGCATATGTAGATATTGCTTTTTGCGACTGTATTTTTGGACAGGGTGGAAGGTATTGTAAACACCTTTGCGCCATACAAAATAAGTTTGGAATAACGTTTAGGACCTGTATGCAAATAAACACCGATGACAGAAAAGTATTAGCAAAATTAGCTCTAGGAGAAAACATATCCCCAGAATTTTATGACGACATGTCAACTGATGTGGGTATAGAAAATGACTTGCCAACTAGTACAGAGCAACAAAGTAATTTTTTTATTGAAGAGAATAATTTTTCTATGGAAAGCATAAATACTGACAAGAATGCTAAAAAAACAAATTTAGGTGAAGAACATTCCGCAGAAATAACAGATCTTTCACAAAATTTTGAGCGCATTAGTAAAATAGCATCCAGAAATAAAACGGTTGATATGGTTAATGCAATAAAAAAATTCAATAAAACTTTGAACAAAATCATGAGACCCACTGATTTATTTAGTTTTATACATACATCAAAAAATATCTCACTGAAAAGGAATATTTCTGTTCAGCCAACATCAGCGAGCCGAAGGAAAATTAGGCGTGGCTTAACATGCGGCGCAAAACGTATTCAAGCTGGTAGGCCATCCAAAAAAGAAACGTGCAATAATCCAAAAAGGCAAAGATCTTTAAGGAAAAATATTGATCTTAATAGACCAATTTTGTATTTTAGTGTGGTTCAATAAACTATTTTTGGCAAAACTATTTATTTTTTATATTATACAGGGTGTCACATCATATTCCGATTGTTTCTAAGAGCTTTTATTTTCGAAACGGTTCTAGATAATAAGATGCGGTTTTCACAGTTAGGTTTAAAATTACCATAAGTTTTGTTCTGACATATTTATATAAATGGCCTATTTCCGGTTTAGCCGTTAGAAAATTGGCGTATTTTCAGAATACAGTAGATGTAAGTAGAACATAGGATAGAGCTTGGGCATATAATAGTTATTTGTTTAATTAGGCAGCAAAGTAGTAGATTGACTGCCGAGGCTGAATTCTGCCAAGGCAGTCAATCTTCTTTGCTGCCGAGTTGAACATATAATTTTTTCTCCGATTGTATTTTGTATTGTATTGTATTTGCAAATTATTACAATTCCCACAATCTCTTTATTTTGGTTGGTTGCTATGGAAATGTATAATCACAGGCAGCAAAGTTAATATTTGCTGCCAATCGGAGAAAAAAATATTGTTCGAGATTTTCCATGTGCTGATGCATTTTGAGAGATTAAACACTTCAATTAATTCTATTGAATATAAAACATATTGTGACGTTCTGTCAATGATCGCAATATTTTTGTGATGTGACATATTAAAGCCTCATTGATTATTATTTATTAATAAGATATTTGAATCAGTATTCCAGTTGAAGTTATCCAGCTTCTATTTCTGTGCACCGATTTTAAAGTTTAATGTACCGTAATAAAGTAAAAATATATGTCTTTTGAAAAATTGCTTAATATACATGGTGTCTCATTTAAAAAATTACAGCTACTGTATTCTGAAAATATGCCACTTTTATAGCGGGTAAATCGGAAATAGGCCATATATATAAATGTGTCAGAACAAACTTACGGTCATTTTAAACCTAACTGTGAAAACCGCATCTTATTATCTGAGACCGTTCCGTTCAAAACAGTCAGAATATAATGAGACACCCTGTATTAAAATCGCGAAAGTTAAGCAAATTTCAACGGGGTTGGGACTGCAACGCGGTAAACAATGTCTCGAGAATAGCAGCGTATCAATAATACAATAGTTACTACGTTTGAACACCTACCTGTGCTGAGTCGTGGTAAGATATGTCTGGGTAGAGAGAGCGTTGTTTCAGTCATTCTTTACCGCGTTGCAACACCATGTATGCGTTGCAGCATAGTAAACAATGCCAATACGCTCTCCGGCATACAGCACTGAAGCTCATTATTCGAGGTGCGCTTGGTGCCGTTTTTCTCGAAACCGGTCAAATTTTCGAGAAAAATCATGGGGACCATTTTTGTAGAAAATTAACTGAACTTTAATTTTTATTTGGACCAAAAATCTCTAGCTGCCATATTTTAGGAGATATTGACTGAAAACCTATTTTTCTGGTCTTTTGGGGCCATTTTCTCCGCCCTCGCACGCGTTTTCATGCAGAACTTTGTCTCATGTTTAATGAGGTACCAAATGCAACTTCCAACCGGAAGATGAAAATAGGGCGTAATTAATGTCAACTTTTTTCCTTTATTTACTGGAATAGTAATAGTTGTTTTTATTTTGCTGATGACAATAAATAAATAAATAATGAGCTCGTAAAGATACTAAAAAGTTAAGACTTAATTAAGTTACATTTCAAAGAGTGGATATTATAGTAAAATACTGATATTCGTTAGATACCCGTATAAATATATTACGAATTGTGTAAGAATGTCTTAAGAGATCGTCTACCTACTAGTTATTAAGCAACCGAATCTATATTTAAGAAACACAACAGATTCTTAGATAACACCGATGATGAGGAGATCGTTTAACAAATTTTAAATTTCGTTTGAGGTTTTTAACCTTTATTAAATTCGAATAACCGTTAATCTTATCATAAATGTAAACTTTCGGTTTTAGATGTAATATTACCACGATTAGATATTGTACATCAATTTTAAAAATGAATTAGAGTTTGTTTGAGTGTGCCCGACATAAATGTGTTAATTGTACATAGCCAATGATTGTAGATTTATTTAATAGACTTTTATTTTGGTTGGTTGTAATATATAGTATATATTAAATATACTATTTTGAAAAAAATGTATTCATTTTTTAAATGTATTCCTAAGAATAATAACAATGCAAATTTTACTGTAGCATGCGCTGAAAAACTAATGAATGTTTGATAACAACAAATTTTCGACAGTAACTGTAATTTTACGCATAAATATGGTAGCAGAATTACTAAAGTAGTGAAGAGGAATTAGAAATCGTCTTAAAAAAACATAGAAACCCATAGAGAAGCCGCTCTTATTTTTAATAATAGACACAGTAGGTTAACTCATTTATTTTTAATAACTAAAACAGAACGTTCCAAAAGAGATACATATATGTTATCAAATATTATCTGTGAAACACATATAAATAAATTGCAGCAAATATCATCTGCAGCACAAAGCACATGATATCCTTCCCTTTTTGGTTCAATATTTGCATTCGCTCAATTTTTAGTTGAAATTATTGTATAGCTGCGATATTATTCAGTCGCTAATAACCTTTTGGTGGATGCGCCCAGTTTTTATAACAAAAATAGACATCCCAGTCAAAATATTCACCACTCGAAGGTTGTTAAATAGTTAATTAATTCAATAATACTGGAAATGGTAACAATTGATTGCCGATAATAAAACGCAGTTGAAGTTGAAGTTGAAAAAAGGAAATCGCAGATGTAGGTACACACATGTAAGTGAAGATAAAGTGACAAGAACTTTGAATTTCAATAATTGCAGACTATTCAAATCAAAAATAGTTCACACATTGGAAGGAAAATATTATGATCAGCGCTTAGATTTTTGTTGTCTTATCCAAGGAGAATTAAAAGCCCATTTTTTTGTGGAACGTATTATTTTTTCTGATGAATCAACATTTTCGTCTAATGGAAATGACGCTCGCATGCACAATCAATAGTCTTGGGCTACTAAAGCTTATTTTCTGCCCTTGTGACACATTATACTATTTTCGCCTACCACACCAGAAAACCAATCATATGAATATTAAAAATAGGGCGAACAACCCCAAGGGCAGAATTTAAAAATAAGTGCTATTTAATTTATTTTCCTATTCACACTTGTTAACATGACATATGTAAGAATGTTTAATTTAAATTATTTGACATCTTCCACAACTTCCAGAAATTACATTCATCAAAAGCTAATAATATGTATTTGTATGTAAGTAACTTTATTCACAACCATACAGAGTTCGGCAAAAGTCCGGGACCGGACAAATATCGCAGAGAATATAAATTTTTCTGGAAAATCTTTTCATACCACAAATTTTAGTCCAGCTTAAACTATAATTTGAAATTACTTTGAAATATACAGGGTGTTCCAATAAAGTGTGGCGTTTCAAAGTTATATTTTTTTCTAATGGAGCACCCTATATTTTATTGCATTTTCTGATTGCCCCTAAAAAATTGAAGACTCCTTTATAATGGTTTCCTATACCTAAATACAGAGGGTTCCGAGTTATGCTGACTTTTTTTAAAATGTGAACATTTCGAAAAAAGTTAATAGCTGATTGATATAACAAATTCTAGCAAATTTTCCACTACATCTAAATAGTTGGACAATTGTTGAATGTATTCCACGATAATATCTCTTTACAGGGTGTTCAGAATTTTCAGTTTCATTATTAGATCATTCAATGTGCAGTATCAGGCTTATTTTGAATGAAACACCCTGTATTTTAATACTTATCATATTCAAAAAAATGTCGTCTTTCGAATGGAATGAGGGTGCCCTATACCTAGGTATTATACTTTTAATGCAATTTACAATTTTCTTAAATTATGACACTGAAAATAGTGTCAAATCCTATGCGTTACATGACAGTTGTAGATAAATGATATAACCCTATTAATGCTCTACAACTTTAACAATCTTTGTGGGTATTTATCTATGTTTGACACTTTTGTTGCCAACTGTTTGAAGCAAATTATGATGAAGAAAAAAACATCCGATTTCCTTTAGTATTTTTCAACTACATTTTCATATTCGATGAAAAGAATAGACTTCTACAACTATTACTGTAAAATAAATTGAGTATCACGAACCAGCTTGGGATTATGCAATGTAAAACCTAAAAAATTCAATAAGAACGAATATAATATTAATCAATACCATACTCGGAATGGTTAACAGACATAGGTATTATAATCTAATCTAAGACAGCTCAAATCTGCAATACTTTCATTTTTGGAAACTGGTTTTATCGCAAGTGAGTGTGTTGACCTAGTTATTACATAAAAACGACAGGTACTTCAAGGTCGTTTAAAATCCACTTGTTTATAGGAAAGAATAAATAAGTGAATTTAATGGGGGGAAGTCGTGTGAGTATTTTCACGAAACTAAAACAATTTTATTAACTTATAGATGCAGTGTTCTTGGGTGCATTCCTTGGGTACTACTTTATCATCCGAAAACAACATCCCAACTAGCAAAATGGAATTCCAAGAGGACTGAATTGTTGCATTACAGTCGAATAGCGTTGTTTTAAGGGCTTATTAAGCCTTTTATTGCGATAATTTTGTTTTAAAAAAAAAGTGTTGCATTAAATGATTCTATAGTGACTTTTACAATATATGCTATAAAGCATTATACGATCATTTCTTTTAAAAGGATATAATACCTTATAAGCATTCAATTGCGTTGCATTATAAAACACTTTTTAGTTGCATAGAGCCTAAATATTCTTCATTATAAAACAATTATCTTATACCGTTCCATTTGACAATGAAATATTGTTTAAGGCATTTCTTTGGGATAAAATTGATCTTTTATAAATCGCCATGTTTAAATAAGCAATTATTGCACTGCTATCGCCGCCATTATGAGCAATTGAGTTGGAAACATGAAATTATGAAGAAAAATTTGACTTTATCATTATCTCTAAAGAATTATATTGTCAAAGAATATCCATATGAGGTGATAAACTAATAAAATCATAAAAAAGTATTTTAGGATATTCTATTTTATTTTATTTTTCAATTATCTACTTAAAACTTAACCAGAATTGAAGCGCTTCATTTTCTTGCCAAATATATACCTACCTATAATCTATCAGTAAAATTTGCGGCGCATCAAAATTTGTGCTATTAAACCATCCAAATGAAATAGAACTGTTATACAACCAAACAGTTGTATAAAAATGGTCCCTTTTTAGTTGTACAAGGATCATTTAATTGTTTTATAGACTGTTATAAGAATTTTAATATCCTATAAGACATATCTTGTAGCTGTTTATACAAACCTTATAGAATTTAAATTGCTACTTGGGATGGCATGCAAATCCAAGTAATTATAAGGGTTGATAAGTGAGTATGTAAAATTGTCTTAAATACAGCGAAAAGAGTTAAGATTTTGTGGTCCCAGTCGGTCGGTCGGTTCCTAAAAGTTACTGAGTTTACGTAAACATGAATCTTTAAATTCTTACTTTCCATGGTGTCCATAAAATATGAAAATTTCAAATCAAATAATTACTGATTGCCAGAATAAGCACTTGGAGACAACTGTTCGATATCTAGGATACTATTGCATTAAGATATCATCATAAAATGTTGTATTTATACTATATTCATATTCCCAAGAAATGGCCATTTCGTAATATAAATTATCAACTGTCAAATATACTAGTAGTTTCTACCAAAAAAAATACGCACGCGCTTTTACTACGTTGCAAATTTCTCAAAACTCAAAAATTAAAAAATAATAAAACATGTGATAAGCAAAGCTCGAATTGATATTCACTGAAATGTGAAATAAACGGTATATTTGTTGATTTATTTAACATATTTAGTCCTTGAAAATGAGCACGTAGTGGTTCGTAAGCTAGGAATTAAATTCTTAAAAGAGTACACTTTGGTGTTATTGCCACATCCCCACAAAAACTCCTATTAAACAAATAGGTGGCAAATATTTCTCCTTAAATTTTTTATATATACACTTACCGACTTAAAATTCGATCTATTCAAAACAATGATTTATTTAAAAATGCTATAACTTTCAAATGGGGAGGCTGATCTATTTGAATTTTTTAGCAACTTTTAGATAAAATACTGTAGTTTTGATATTCTTATTCGGACATCTAAAAGTAATTCAGTATTCACCGCATATATAGGGGAGAAGAGAAAACAATTTTTTCCTCTACTTGACACACCCTGTAGGTTAATTCTGCTAGTAGATCTATCTGCACACAATTAACTTTATCAAGAAGACTAATTTGTTTCCAGCATTTTGTTTTGTTATTTACCCCAAATCTTAATTTGTTTGTGAAATGTGACGGCTTAAAGAAAATGCAACATTTTAGAAATGGTCATAATTTAAATGACGGTAAACTACAAAATAAGTAGAGGCCAGCTCACAATATGACAACTGTCAAATATACGTTACTTGGCAATTGCAGTTTAATTATCAGTATTTAATTTAACATCATGGTTTTAACACCTACTGATGCAGCACAAGCAGTTGCTCTGGTACAAGACGGTAGTATTATGCTTCTAGAATATTGGGTGTTACAAGGTGTAGCGTCCAGAGAGCTGTACAACGTTTCAATGAAACTGGTAGTTTTTCGAGACGAAGAGGATCTGGCTGACGACGCTCTACAAATGTTCGAGATGATCGTTTTGTAACATTAAACGTTTTGCGAGAAAGAAATACTACTGCTGTCATGGCTCGAAATCGTTTGGAAGAAGTACGCCAAGTAGCTGTTAACGAAATAACGATTCGAAGGCGATTACGAGAACATGGATTACGCTACAGAAGACCTGCAACTGGTCCGGAGTTACTTAGGAATCACAGAACAACCCGTCTTCGATTTGCCAGGGAGCGTCAACATTGGAATGTCGATGACTGGAGTAAAATTTTATTTTCTGACGAGTCAAGGTTTTGTTTACGTTCTGCAGATGACCGTGAAATGATATACCGAAGAAGAGGCGAAAGGTTTGACCAAGCAAATTTTTCCACAAGACACAGTTATGGAGGAGGATCGGTAATGGTTTGGGGCGGCATAAGCATGGAAGCTCGTACTGATTTAGTCATTGTTGGCAGCGGAGCAATGACAGCTAACCGATATATTCGTGATGTGCTAGATCCACATGTTTATGCACGACAACGCTCGACCACATATTGCGAGGATTGTATCTCAATACTTGGACGAAACAGAAATTCAAAGGATGAACTGGCCATCATGTAGCCCAGACCTCAATCCAATTGAGCACGTCTGGGGCATGATGGGCAGACGAGTTCGTAACCGAGTTCCTTCTCCAAGTAATTTAAATTTTTTGAGAGATGGTTTGGTCCAAGAATGGGATCAGGTTAACCAGATGGAGATTCGACATCTAATAGAGGGTATGCCACGACGCATTGAGGCAGTTATTCGCGCTCGTTGGGGAAATACCCGTTATTAATTTGTAATAATTATTAGTTTATCTGTTGTTTGATTTGTTTATAAAATTATGTATTTCTCTGCTAAAACTGAATAAAAAAATTAAGAATGTTGCATTTTCTTTACACCGTCACATTTCACAAACAAATTAAGATATTGGGATGAATAAAAGAACAAAATGTTGGGAACAAATCAGTCTTCTTGATAAAGTTAATTTTGTGCAGATCTACTAGCAAGATTAACCTACAGGGTGTGTCAAAAGTAGAGGAAAAAATTGTTTTCTCTTTCCCCTCGTATATCCAGCGAATACTGAATTACTTTTAGATATCCGAATAATAATCTTAAAACTACAGTATTTTATCTGAAAGTTGCTAAAAAATTCAAATAAGCTTCGCATTTGAAAGTAGAAGCATTTTTAAATAAATCAAAAGCTT
>CAJUYH010009826.1:0-11220 GCA_910591685.1 Galerucella tenella
TTGGTGACAGTAGTTGTCAAATGTAATATTTTAGGTGTGTTCAGAACCGAGTTCAGAACGAAACAAAGATTTATTAATTTTGGTCGGGATATGATGGTTGTAAATAAAATCGGTACGAAGTTTCATTCCTGTCTCGAGATAATAGCTCTTCCCACCTCGGTGTGTAATAATACTATTAAATTATATGAATCTAAATGCCAATACAAAGAATCCTCTACCAGACTGACTCTATCTAAAATTATCTATTCAATACCTTCAAGCTTCATCATATACTTTCCAAATTCTGGATTCGGCTAATTAGGTATAGCATTTCAATTAAATCACATCATTATTAATATTCAAAAGTATGTTTTCTTTGAAACAACAACTCTGAGTAAAGAATATATTTGATATTAAATTTCCTCAGCTCATGCTTTTTTTTGTCAGCAGCAAGTATGTGCTTATTAAACAAAATTTACCAGTTGCCATTCTTGTTCTGTTCACTCAACGGTTCTGATGAAGGTTATCTGTATATTTCGAGAACGATTTTATGAGATTACTGGGTTACATACACACAACTGTATTATTAATTTTGTTGTACAAAATGTATGAATTGCAGAAATAGTAAAAACATAATTTGATAGCTAAGATTGTTGGATTTCTTAGAATCATTCGTTTTCTCCAAACTTTCGGATGTACAACGAAGGCAGCTGTAAATTTGAATGAAATATTCTCCTTTCGCAGTTTGACTTGTAGCACGTTTACCATGAGTGTATCATACGGTATTTTATGGGGGTTGAATCTGCAGTATACAGAGAATCCAGCTTTGTATTGGTATTGTATTGGTGAACTATTAAAAATAAGAGGAGATAAGAGAACGGAAAAAATAGACAGCAAAAGCATTATCAAAAAAACAAAATAAGAATTTGCTTACAAGTAATTGTAAACTCAACCAACTGTGAAATATGGTGCTTAGTGCTTAGGACGTCGCATGATTGTGGCTTTTGCCAGGAAAAGTGGAAAACACATTGACAAAATGCTACCCTCTATTTGAAACACCAAAAAATCCAGAGCTTCCTAGAAGGGATTGAGAGTGTACTTCAATTGAACTCGGGAGGCATACATTCATGTGAATAAAAATAAAATTTTGTCTTGCTGTAAAATTAAAATCACATTTTTCGTATGAATAAAACTATTCGATTCAAGTACCCAACAATGTTTTCCTATTTATTTTTCAATACTATATCTCAGACAGTTTTTTTTTAATTCTATTATCTTTATTTTGAAAAAACTAGACAGGATTTGACGTTTTTTATCTATTACAACACTTACTTTGTTATTTCAAACAATTGCATTAATAAAAAAACCATAATAGTTATGGTTTTCCCACAGTAAAAGGATGAAAACATTGTATGGAAAATTTAGGAAATATTCAATTATTATTATGAATTTTTTCTCAATTTTTTTGGGAATCAAACCACAATAAAGTTTTTTATTTCTTTTTGTTTCGACGTTTCGGTAGCGTTCCAGCTACCGTTGTCAAGATTATATAGTGATAAAATAATTTTTGGTTCCTATCTGACACAACGAAAAAAAATATGACAACTAGACAATCAATAATATTTGAAGTTTAAAGGCCGATTCATGCAACGTGCATTATAATTACATTTTCATTACATTATAACTACACTTAAATTACATTATCACTGCCTAATCAAACCAGTTCATGGAACGAACTGATTATGAACTGACAAGACTGGCGATTGATAAACGTCATATTATTTGAATCGTTTGTGGTTGAGCTAGAATAGCTAGAAGGTCGGTTTTTGCGATTATTTGGAAGTTGTGAGGTTCTCTCAGCAAAAACGTGCTGGAATATATCAGTTTCAGTACTTTTGAAAGTATTAGTGGCTGCTTGAAATAGAAGGAGACCTCGGAATGACAGCTGTAACATTTTTGGCGCATGCGATTTCATGATTTTTACCATAGACATAGACATTATATTATATTTCTCTATACTTTTCACTGAAAACATAATGTAATTATAATTTATAGTTGAAAGTAGACCAGCTTCTTAATGCAATAGTGTAATTGAAATTCAATAATGTGGTTGCATGAACATCATATAGGAAACTATAGTAATTAACTTTTTCTAATGTAACTGTAGTTATAATATAATGAAAATGTAATGATAATGGACGTTGCATGAATCCGCCTTGAACAACAAAAACAAGTACAGATCCGAACTATACTGTGTATACCATTAGGTTGCACGCAAAGGACACATACACAATACACAGAAGAATTACACGAATGAGAGAAGGGGAACTGAGTTAGTAAGACCATCTCACTCGCTCCGAAACGCACCTATAATGCCTTCGCGCTCATACTCACGGCTGAATAATTTTGCTGTTTAGGGGGTGTTTGGTCAATCGATTTTGTCTGACTAATTAAATATAACTTCGTAACAATTGTCTTAACAACATATTTAAAAGTCAGACATGTAAAAATAAGTTAAGTTCATTTATTTCTTGTAGAGCTTTAAAGCGTCTGACAAAAGTTCTGGCCCATGAAAAGTGTCTGACGCTTATGGTATAACTTTATAAATAATACTTTCCAAAATATATATAAAAATCAGCTATAAAAATTTAAGTTAAATAACTATCAATTTCAGTTACCTTTCACACCTGGTACCTGCCCAGGTGTCACTCGGTAAGCTCCACAAGCGCGCAGGTATTCTGAGCACATAAGACACTACTGAGAACATGAGGTTTCATTTATGTGAAAATAAGTTGTGTCTCATCGCTCTGGGATCTTGGACTATTAGGAAAATAGAAAACAAAACAAAACTCTTCTCGTCTAGCGAAAAACTAACCCTAAGTGAGCTGGTTCGTAAATATTCTTTTATAGAAAATAAAAAAACTGATTGTGCTGGCTTAGCTGGAAAGGAAAAGGCATGGGTGTCACTGGCACAAGAGTTTAATTCCAGCGAAGAGCATTGTTTTATATAAAAAATGGATTAATTCAATAATTTTGCTTTTTTACCACACCAATGTGACTTACCTAGATAAACGATAAACGTGAGCATTATCATCATGTATATAGTTTACAAAATCGATAAAATCATCCATCATTCTCATTTCCTTGGAAAATTTGAAACTATAACAGACAAATAATAACCAAACAAAATTGTGATATCGTAAAATGACAGTGTAAGGTACAAACTTGGTTTTAAGGTTAGAACTCTTCACGCAAGGGAGCTGGAGTCTGTACTTATATTTAACTCAAGTTACACTCAAACTCAACCTCACTTTTCGCCTGTCAAGTGTCTCTGCATACAATAAGGATGAGTGAAGTATGAGTGACCCTCAAGTGTCGACTATGAATTTCACCCTAGAAGTTCTGATACAACTAGGTAAGAATGGAAAAAATCAAACACTTGTATGCATTTTTGTCTGAATCCAGTGAAGCTCAACTATTTTTCAACCACTTCTGCAAAATTATTCTCGATTTATTCTCACTGTCTGGTGATATTACAACAGAAAGGATTTCAAATTGGATGAAAATTTCAAATTGTGTTTATCGGTATACTTTCTTGCTCGTGGATAGCTCAAATCTGTGAAGAGTACCTATATCAATTCGTGAAGTATGCAGTAGAAAAATTGAGAGTGGAATACAAACAACTCTCAAATGTTATCACAAACATTAAAGTGATTTTTAGTGCTGATTTTATGTCGAATAAATTTACCAAAGAATCGCACTACTGAAATTACATTTTACATGTGCTACTAGAATTTCCACAGAAGAGAATAACAGTGCATTTTATGAAATCAAGCAAGCAGCTGAATACACATTGTATAATGCAGTGCCTTACTGCTATGTAGGATTTGGAAAATGTTGAGAACTGAATAACATTTCTGAAATTATAACTAATAATATATTCAAATTAAAAGGTATTTTGTTTTTGATAAGAAGCAATTGAATTTTTTAAATACACATTTTCAATATAGACTTTTTTGCTGGTTCAATTTGATGTAGACGATAGTGAACCAGGCTAAAATCATTCAGTCTTCTCACCTTTATGGTGTACGTATTGTATTGAGTGCGCATGTAAAGTATCTCTGCCACACCTTATTTTGTGAACCAAAGCTGAGTTCGGAATGGTAAAAAGTGTAAACACTTTTGCGTTCGTTAATTGGTCAGAGAAAATATAGTGCACTATTCACACCATTATTGGGTTCGGTAATACTTTGTAATACTTACTACTACTGGGTACGAATGGTGTAAGCATAGTGGGACACCGTTTACTTGCTACAAATTGGTAGTGTATCAGGTGTTACACACTGATCACTCCATCCTTACACCATGAGCTCGTAACTAAACTTTGCACTACACGAACACTACACTATCACCGCACCAAAAATCAATTCCTCAAATCAGGGTATATGCACTCTTAACCTGCGAAAATATAGACGGGGTGGAAATAGTTCTCAGATAAGAATTCCATCCGGCCAGGAAGATATTTATTAACTTACTTGATCCTAGAACACGAATGCTATTTTACTAATCAGTAGGGAAAGAAAGTTAAGTCATTATCAAATTTATAGTCAGAGAAAAGGAAAATCTGTACCATAAGAAAGATAAAAAAAATATTCGAGACACCAACACACATCACAAATCGTTCATATGAAATTTTTCATCATATTTCACAAGAAAAAACGTACCTAATACAAAAATAAACTAGTGAAAAGCAAAGTCAAACATAGTGATAAAATATAATCCAAAGTTAAAAAAAATAAAAATTGGCGCCCAACGTGGGGCTGTTTTGCTCATCATTTCTCTCATCAATAAATCTTGAAACTTGGAAGTTTGGACAGTAGTTGAAGCAAGTATCTTATTATTGTCGTACATATCTTTCACTTATCGTATTATCTATCTTTAAATCGTTCACTTATTGTATCATATCGTTCACAGTTGAGTTTTTAATATGTTATTCTATTATCGTTTTAACAATATCTTATATCTATATATTTTTATTATCTTATATCTTCACGTATCGTAACCATATATATATAATCTTGAGCCCTTTTACCCTCAGGGTGTCGGGTTATCATTTTATTGTTGCTTCATGAACTTTTTCCATTCTTTTCTGTCTCTAGTCAGTGTCTTTGCTTCATTCCATTGCTTATTTCTTTCTTGTAGAATCTTTCCTATCATGTCGTTCCAGGTTTTTTCAGGTCTTCCTCTTCTTCTCTTGTTTTGTATTTTCGCTTCATAAATTTGTTTCACAGGTCTATTGCTTGGCATTCTCTGTATGTGTCCCCACCATCCTAATTGTTTTTGTTCTATAAATGAAATAATGTCTTCTATGTCTAGTTCTTCTCTTATTCGTGTATTTCTTATTCTGTCTCTCCTTGTCACTCCTATAACTCTCCTCAGGTATTTCATTTCTGTTGCTTGTATTCTACTTTTGATTTTTTTTGTTAATATCCAGGATTCACATCCATATGTTAATACTGGTCTATATATTGTTTTGAATATTTTTAGTTTTGTCTGTCTTGAAATTTCTCTTTTATTGATGAAGTTCTTATTCATTGTATAGTACAGTTTTATGGTTTTCTCGATTCTGTTGTTAATTTCTGCTTCTTGTCTTCCCTTTTCGTCTATCGTTACACCTAGATATTTGAAATCTTTTACTTGTTCTATTTTTATATCATCTATCGTTATATTTATTTTTTCGCCTCCTATGGTCATCACCTTGGTTTTATCTTTGTTTATTCTCATTTGTTTTCTCTTCAGTGTTTCATTCCATATTTTTATATTATATTGTAGTCGTTCTTCATTTTCAGCTATCAGTATTATGTCATCGGCAAATGCTCCCTCAGCTATCTCTACTCTCTGCATATTTTTGTATCCAATGCACATTTTTTTGCTATTTCTATCACATTCCTTAATGATGTCGTCCATGAAAATGTTGAAAAGCATTGGGCTCAATGATCCGCCTTGTCTCAAACCCTCTTTTGTTTTGAAACCTTCTGATTTCATGTTGTTTTTGATGACATAATTTCTATTATTTCTATATATGTTTTTAATCATATTTATAATTTTTCCATCGATATTTCTATTTTTCAGACTCTCCCATAACTCTGTTCTTGGTACCTTGTCGAAGGCTTTTTCTAGGTCTATGAATGCCAGATATATATTTTGGTTTTCTGATCTTCTCTTTTCTATTATTTGTTTTATGGTGAATATGTGGTCTTGTGTGCTTCTTCCGGGCCTGAACCCACTTTGTGGTTCTGAGAGTTGTGACTCTATTTTATTCCTGAGTTTGTTGTTAATTATTCTTTCTATTATTTTTGTTATGGTATTCAGTAACGTAATCCCTCTATAGTTATTGCAATTTTTGTAGTCTCCTTTTTTATGTATCGGTGTTATTATAGCTGTTCCCCATTCTTCTAGTATAGTTTCTTTTTTCCATGCCTTATTGATTATTTCTAGTAAGCTCTTTCTTCCAGTTTCTCCTAAGTTTTTTATCATTTCTGATGTTATTTTGTCCTCTCCTGGTGCTTTCCCATTCTTCAATGTTCTAATTACTTCATCTAGTTCTTGCATTTCTATCAATGGTTCGCTTTCGTTTAACTGGTTCCTTTCTGTTGTTTCTATTGATTCCTCTTCATTTTCTTGACCTAGTAGTGTCTGGAAATATTCTTTCCATCTTTTCATTATATATGTTTCGTTTGTAATTATTTCACCGTTTGAATTCTTAATTTGTATGTCTTTTACGGGTTTATCTGATCTCATTGATTTTAGTGCTTTGTAAAATAGTTTTTGGTTACTTTTACTGTCTTCTTCTAGTTTATTACCGAATTCAATCCATGAAATTTCTTTTGCTTTATTAACTAATGTTTTTACTTGTTTTCTTCGATTTTTATATATTTCATACTGTTCTGTTGTATTATTGTTCAAGTATTTTTTCCATTGTATTTTTTTTTCTTTTATAGCCTCCTTTATGTCATCGTTCCACCATGATGTCTGTTTTCTATTATTATTTGTTTTGTAGGTGCCACATGTACTGCTAGCTGTTTCTATGATAACATTTCTAAAAATGTTCCACGCTTCTTGTAGTTCTGCTTTCTTAATGTCGTTGTATTTGTTTTCAAGTTTTTCGTTGGTAATATCTTTATATCTAGTAGCTACAGTTGTGTCTCTCATTTTATACGATCTGATCGTGATGTGTTCATCTTTCTTAGTCACCGTTTCTTGTTTCTTTTCCATTGTGTCTCCTTTGATTTTTATTGTCAATAGGAAATGATCACTGTATATTTCTGCTCCCCTTCGAACTCTAACATCTATAACATTGTTCCTATTTTCTTTCTGTACCAGAATGTAATCAATAATTGATTTTTCTCCTCTGCTTTCTTGTATTCTTGTGAATTTATGTATGTTTTTGTGTTGATAAAATGTATTTGTGATGATCAAGTTTTGTAATTGACAGTATTGAAGCATTCTCTTTCCATTGTCATTTCTGGTTTGTTCTCCATATTTTCCTAACATTGTATCGTAACCATATATAGTAAATATCTCTTTCTTTATCTGAAAATTTAATTGTATCAATAACATAGTGAAAAGCTTAAGGATTCGTATATTCATTAATTAGTCAATTCAATTATTTTTTAGTTAATTACCTGTTTATCGTTATCGTTCAGTGACCTTCAGTCGAAACATATTTTTGAATAGTTTGCTGTGGATTTGCTTCCAGTTTTTTTCGCGTTAATATATTTTTAACTCAATTCTCATTATATCCTATTAGTAAATTTATCGAATTAGTTGTTATCGGAAATAATTGCCTTACTTTTGATTAAAGATTTAAAATCAAAATATCTTGAGTATGCAGTGGCGTACATGCATATTTTTTTCGGTAATATTTTTGCCTTTTCTATAACTTTAGAGTATGTATCATAAGTACTTACATTTTTTTAGTATCTATGTTTTTTTGACGTTTCGTTGTGCAATAAGCAATTCGTGAAGTATTTTTGTGTCTTATCGTATCTTTTTGTGTTTTTTGAGTATTTGAGATACCAAAAACGCTGTTCTATTGAGAACAACTTTCCGTGAATGTTTTAAATTTTCTGGATTTATCTAGCTTTATGCACCTTTGGAGTCTAGAATCTTTTGGAACAAAATTTAATGCACAAACATTTCCTGAACTTCCTGCTTCATGCAAAATTTGGATTCGGATATGGTTGTAGCATTCCCTTATCGTTAGTATATTGAGAAATTATCTTTGTTTGCTTGGTAGCACTTTTATTCTCAATATATGATTTATCTTGGTCCCTTTATCTTTTGACACGAGTACAAATAACACATTTTTTTTTGCACAACGAAATAACGAAAAATTATCTTTACCTTAGTACTGAATGATACATAGAAAAACATTATTTTATTATTTAAAACCCTATTCAATTTTATCTATCTCGTTGAGATGTTTAACATCTTAGGTAGTTGCTTTGTAACATATCGCTATCATTGTCAAAATATTTGCTTCGTTTGTGTGATGATTTTTTTTAATGTTTTGCTTGCGCGATGACCAATGGCTACTGTGGACGCTAACTGGCAACCTCCCTAGTAGAACTTAAAAGAAATCACCTAACTTTTCAGTGAAAATTGTTGACAGTCACTCTTTCAATTTTTGTCTCTCTTCTCTCTCAGTCAAATTTGTCGAAATTTTGTCTTTTTTTTAATCTTTGGATTATATTTTATCACTATGTTTGACTTTGCTTTTCACTAGTTTATTTTTGTCTTACGTACGTTTTTTCTTGTGAAATATGATGAAAAATTTCATATGAACGATTTGTGATGTGTGTTGGTGTCTCGAATATTTTTTTCATCTTTCTTATCGTACAGATTTTCCTTTTAGACCAGGGTCGATAATTTTTAAAATGGTAAAAAATGAAAAAAAATTATAGTAGGATGAAACTCATAGGAAGAGGTAGAGAATATAACAAAAACGAAAGGAAAAATAAATTACGGGCGATCTGAGGTCGGGAAGGGGGAGGGGGTGAGTTTTTAAGGGTAAAAACAGGTTAATCTCGATTTCCGGTGAAACTGCAAGTCTTATGAAAAAAAGTTAAATGGCAAAGTTGTAGGTAATAAAAAGAACTACAACTTTTGTATCGACACTTTTTTCACATAACCTCAAAATTTATGTGAAAAATTCGAATAACCGAGTTTTTGGTTTTTTTTTTTTTATCTTTTGCAAAAAAAATTATTTTTCCACGAAATTTGGTGAAAACTTACCTTTGTATGTCCCAAACATACAGTAATTTTTTTGATTTAAAATATCCATTTTTTCACCTTATTTTGACTTAATATCGAAAAAGCACCCTAATTTTCAATCGAAAATTCTCACGTCAAAATATCTGCTTTTTTAAAGAAGTTGGTGTGTTTTTTGTTCGTTGAAATCTCTACTTTCTGATGGTATGAAAAAATATATACATTACTATGATAAATGTTCTCAGAAAATGCAAATAATGAAAAAAACTCGAATCCGAAAATTTTTTTTTTAATCATTATGTATAATTTTGAGCTATTTATTAAAATTTACACTTCAATTACTTATACTTAAATACCTGAGTGACCTTCGGAAAATGTTAGCCCGTCAAAAGTTATTTCATAGAGAAGATGGGAAGGGGCTAGGAAGGTACGGGGTATAGAAACTATACACATACTACATACAGTGTACAGTCTCCATAGTATGTGGCTTACTACCTTTTATTTCGTAGCAGCTGTAAAAACTGTTAGCCAGTATTCGAGATACAGAGCAGTGAATAACATCGTTTGTAAAAAAAACACGTGCTGGCTAAATTACTTGAAGAGAATTGTGACAAATTAACTTTAAAATAAACTTGAGAAATCTTCATAGTAAGGTAAATACTACCTATATTTTAATCTGTACCAATCAGCTCTAATATAAAAATAGTAATATTTTCTTTCATAAATAGTATGTTCAACCTAATATAACCTAAAAAATTAAAATCGAATGATGTTTTAGTAGAAGATTTCAGTAGAAGATTACAGTCACAAGGATTTTCCTGTAAACAAGCAGAAGAAGATGCTGATGCTGACATTATTAAGACCTCGATAGATATTGCTAGAGATACTAATAAAACTATCATTGTTGTGGGTCAAGATATTGATCTGTTGGTCCTTTTAAATCAATTAAATTCTAATAATCATGATATTCATTTTCTCAAGCCAGGTTCTGGTACTATAAAAGATCTATTTTCCACATCTAATAGTTTCAAATATGAATCCTTAAAAAATATCGTTGCATTTCTCCATTGTTTTTCTGGTTGCGATACAACATCTGAAACATGCTTCAATGTAGAAGAAAAAACCTACGAGGAAGTTGATGATTCGGATGAAATTGTGGATGAAGAACGAAATACCGGAAATAATCTTGGAGACGAAGACGGTGATAGTCTCGAAGATCCGCTAGAATCGGGACGGTTTGTCGAATCTAACGATGAATAAATGCCATCAAAGAGACAAAAAATAATGGAGAAGTAATTAGAATGCAAGATAATGTATTGATAAATAAGAAGATTATTGTATTTGAAAATATTATAATAAATAACGTCATCAATAAAAAGTATTTGAATTCAATAGTATGATTTGCATGTATATTTATCTATTATGAGATTTTCTATGACATAAATGTAATGAGAATTTAATAAATCAACTTTATCACTGAAAAAAATTGCAACAGTCACATTTTTTAGATGATATCCTTTTTAAATCCTATTTTCGCATGTTTTTTTGCAATTTTGATGTTTTATGGATTAGCAATTTTTTTGTTTATAAATATAACATGGAATCTCACGTTTTTCTAGTAATTGAAGTGTAAATTTTAATAAATAGCTCAAAATTATACATACTGATTCAAAAAAAAAATTTCGGATTCGAGTTTTTTTCATTATTTGCATTTTCCGAGAAGATTTACCATAGTAATGTATATATTTTTTTATACCATCAGAAAGTAGAGATTTCAACGAACAAAAAACACACCAACTTTTTTAAAAAAGCAGATATTTTGACGTGAGAATTTTCGATTGAAAATTAGGGTGCTTTTTCGATATTAAGTCAAAATAAGGTGAAAAAATGGATATTTCAAATCAAAAAAATTACTGTATGTTTGGGACATACAAAGGTAAGTTTTTACCAAATTTCGTGAAAAAATAA
>CAJUYH010009826.1:11320-24480 GCA_910591685.1 Galerucella tenella
ATTTACCTTAATTATCGTATCTTATCGTATCTAAGTGGACAAGGGATGAAACTTGTCTACTGTACTATAATATATTTTATAGTACTTATCTAGTTTCATCCCTTGTCCACTTAGATACGATAAGATACGATAATTAAGGTAAATTAAGGTAAGCTACGATAATTAAGATAAGATAATGAAGATTAAATATCACCCTTAAGAATACTTAGGGTATATCCGACAATTTCTTCAAATCAAGAAGACCCAATATTTAATAACCTTTATGTTTGTGCACCAACAGGTTTATTAAACTTAATTTAATTTGACTATGCATTTCAAATTTACAAAATTATAATATTTATTGAATATTTGAGAATTTTTTAAAAATTTCCAACAGATTTTCTATTATAATTCTCAGATTAGAATTCCATCCGGCCAGGAAGATATTTATTAACTTACTTGATCCTAGAACACGAATGTTATACAGTATACAGTGCTATTCAAAAGTCCCCTCCCCCCTCGTATCTTTTGAACGACTACACTAACATTGATAAAATTTGGAGGGTGAAAATAAAGTATTGTAAACTTGTTAACGAATGGTAACAGGTGACGTAATAGTGATAGATGACGTCACAGTTCCACTCTGGCCAATAATTTTAAATAGGAACTTATGGCAAGTGATATCTCTTTTGAAAGGCATTGACATTGACTACATAGCCATATTAATTCTGTTTGGGTTCAAACTAATATTGACTAATAATTTAATTAAAAACCAAAATAATAGGCAAGACAAAATAAGCGATACGCCCCATTAATGTTTTGTTTACATATGTGATTCATACGTTGATTTTACGGTTTCTGCTTGTAGTTTATGTTTTAAAGTCGCATATTGATAAAAAATTGTTTAATTTATCAAAATGAACCATCACTGTTGCGTTCCTCTTGGGTAAGAGTAAATAAAGAACTTAGTTTTCATACATTTCCCCAAAAAGGACAACGTGTTTTGGTAGAAACTAAATTAGGAAAACTAAAAATTGGTAAACCAGTTACAAGGAATATGAAAGTATGCTCCCTGCATTTTATAGATGATGATTATTTTCATCGAGGTAAGCACGAACTACACTATGCGATTTTAGGTTATGTTAATGGGGATAATTGCTTACAGATTTCAATTCCAAACAAAAAAGGTTTTTGAAAAAGACTGCTGTGCCTTCCATAAACCTCCCTGTTGGATCTAGTACTTCAAAGGAACAACCTGAATGTTCTAGTAGTAGAACTGAAAGGTTGTTCTTATTGTGAAAAAATCGACCCTGCTACACCTTCAACTGCTTCTCAAGAACTATTGCAGCTTCTTCAGGGGCAGCCAGATTATAATGTGCCCAAAACTTTCAAAGATTTTCAAGTGCAAGTGAATACTCCCTAAAGTGTCTACTTTGTGTGATCGGATAATTACAGTTAGAATCACTCATTAAAATTTAGAATGTGCTCAAATAAATTTCAAGATAGTTTACCATTGTATTGTATGTCAGGATCTCCAGGTGTTGTATGTTAGGGTCCTTTGTGAGCAGCTTAAATCGTTATATTAAAACTACATGATTCACTGGGATGATGTTTTATTGTATAACTTAACTACTTACACTAATTATGACTAGGGCTGTACTTAAGCCTGTCATATGAATAATATAAATGAACTATACTATGGATAATTATTAACAATGAACTACATATCTGAATAATGTGAATGAATATGAGAATGCCCCCTTGTATACTGCATCAGCATAGGTATTGATGTTTTTTTTTAATTTATATTTTCCATTTTCTTGGATCAAGTACTTGGCAGTTTTTACAGCCTCGGCTATAGTCTTGGTAGCTCCTAAAATATAAAATAATATAATAATTCTGAATTTTCTATATTTCAACCATTCTGTACTATTTTGTGATGCTTTCATTATCGAATCATTATCTTCGGAACACAATGATTGAAACATTTCATTGCAACAATTTTTTAAAGTAACTTTCTTTGGAAATCATCATTACAATTGATTGTGAAGCTTTGTCTAGTATTTTGCTCATATACCTACCTGTATTAACTTCCTCCAAAATATCCATATCAGTAAAATGTCTTCTACCAGCTCTAAAATAGATTTGGTTCAAATCTGCAAAATATAAAACTTCACACTTATACCTACCTTTTGAAATTGCTGATTCAGGTAAGTTAGCACAAAAAAAGTTTAATACTTCAGAGCTGTTAATTTCAATATTGCATGATGGAACTTTATTCGCCAAACAAGGCATTTCTTTTACAGGTACTGGTTTGTATTCTTCCCTGGTAATTACTTTTTGGGTTGACCAAGCACATTTTAACTGTGTTTGTGAAATATTTTCCAAACGTTGTATATCCTCCCTAAAACAAAAAACACAAAGCAGAAAAATAAATATGTATAAAATTGATTTTGTTTGATATTGCTTTTTGGTTTTGGTAACTTAAACACCTTGTGCATTTAATAAGAAATGCTGAAATATGCTTGCACCGCCCACTTTGTCCAGCTTTACAAGAGCAAACCATTAGTTCAATGTGTGCCCTCTCATTATCTATTTTAAATCGTCCCTCGATTTTATGGGTTTCCTTCTCCAATGCCGATGACTGAAGGCACAAGGCAATAATATTAACTACTGTTGTTGTGGATTTCGTTTTACCCGCTAATATTAGATGTCCAGCATTTAAAACGTGTTCAACTTCGTAAACGCATTTTTAATTTTCGGTCCCTTCCTAAATACTTCATGTAATCCACAATACTCAGCCTAATTTCACTCATCTGCAAGTAAAAATAGTATTATGTTTTTAGGTTAATGTAGTAGATAGGGTAAACATACCTTTGCAAACAGAGCTAAAACTATACACTAACTATAGAAATGTTAAATGAATTTATCTAACACGACACACTAAATACTTGACACAACACCGATCAAAACACCAATACTAACAAATTACTTTAACACACTTAAAAAACGAAAAATATAACACCTAAAATTCAGGAAACTCCTACGCTATGTCATATGAAAACGAATGTAAACAAACTATCAATGGCCCAGTGGAGGACGAAAAAGTGACCGGTAGAGGCGCTGGAGTCTAGCCTTTTTTCGCCTATTGAAATTATTTTTTCTAATTTAATTAATAAAATATCAACAATGGATTCTTATAGCTAGTGTTCGAAATGTGCTCCGTCTACTTCCTGACTGTAATACATCATATTAGTAAACTCTTGTCGTACTCGTTCGAATGTGTCAGCTGGAATTGCATTGCATTCTTCAACAATTCTTTCTTTCAAAACGCCAATGCCATCTGGTGCCGTAGTATGAACCTTGGATTTCAAGTACCCCCATAGAAAAAAATTTAATGGTGTCAGATCTGGTGACCGAGGTGGCCATTCTATAGGACCTCGCCGGCCGATCCATCTACCTCGATATTCTTCATCCAGGTAACGTCTTACTGCACCATAATAATGTGCAGGAGCACCATCTTGTTGAAATATTATTTCCAGATGGCAGAATTCATCTGGATTATTCTCCAAAATTTCAAGAATTAACGGCTCAATTGCATTTTGTAACATCGCCAGACTTCACCGATTAAATTTGAATTTAGGAAAACAGGACTGGGGGACCTATTCTCACTATATGCAAATTTGCATGCGCATATAACAATTTACGAATGGCTACATGCGCATTCGTAATGAATATTGTATTCTTTCCTATTCGCATACATGGTTCGCAAGTGTTTACGAACGGTTAGCTAAACACACTCGCGTAAACATGGCAATACAGCATTAGCACATACTGTGGCTCAGCTGATGTTTATCAAATCCACTGACGTACAATATTTAAAATTTTCGGATTTTACCCTCGTTTTATCGTTTACTGCTAGAAGTTTTCTGGGGTTCCAAGGGAAATTATTTGAACTCAGATCTGATTTTTGTTAATTCTAGCATACAAGAATAATGGATATTAATAAAGGTGAATATAAAGGCACCTTGCAAACTGCTATAGGTATTTTGAGATTTCATAAATTTGGGGTGCTCTCTCTTCAGCATCTAATGCTTGGATTGAAAGCAAGTGAACAAACTGTGCAGCCATTTATTTAATGACGAAAAGTCTTACAAAACTAACTCGAACTCAAAATCACAAATAAATTGTTAATACACCCATTGACATATATTATGTCAATGAATACACCATACACTTTAAAACATATACAAAAGCGAGGTTATGTATGGCAAATACGCATTCGTATATGTGATTCACTTAAAATATCCCGCTCGCTGCAATTTCGAATGATACATACGCATGCGAACCAATTGCGAATGTTCAAAAATAGGAACCTTCGCATTTATAAACATTACGTATGCGTATCTCAACATTCAGCAGCTGAGAATAGGTCCCCTGGACTATGTGGTTTCCCAAAATACCTGCCCAAACATTGACTTTTTCTGGAAATTGGGTATGTTGTTCACGAAAGGTGTGAGGATTTGTGTCACTTCAATACCTTACATTTTGTGTTTTCCTATTTCCATTGATGCAAAAAGTACTTTCGTCACTAAAACAAATTGTTTTTGTGAAATATGTGTTTTGACTAATTTTATTTGTCATACATTCACAGAATTCGAGTCTTCTGTCGGGGTCGTCATCCGAAAGGTGGTGCACCATTTTTAACTTGTATATGGATGAAATTTATTTTCAGCCAACACTCTCTGTACTGTACTTTTACTTACTTCACAGATAGACGCAACTTTAGTTGAAGAGGAAGTAGGGTTTACTACCATTTCAGCAAGTATATCAATTTTTTCATCATCACTAAATGTTGGTCGACCAGATCGTTTGGCATCTTGAACACTACCTGTTGCTTCAAACTTGTGAAGAAGCTCCCTCAAATAAGTTCTCGAAATAGGGCGATCTGGGTATCTCTCATTAAATAAATGTTCCGCTTCATGGAGATTCTTTCTAGATTCACCAATTATTAGAATAGCTGCTACTTTGTCGGCTTGAGTACGTACCATTTTGCCTATATTAACTCTTAAACGTCTCGTTAAACAATAATAAAATTGAATATTAAAGCTATTTAGAAAAACTTTGCAAAGCAACAAATACTATTAAATTAGAAACGTCAATTTTTTTGACAACTAACCAGAGGCTCTTTAATATTCAAATGTGAAATAATAATTTTGGTATTTATTCAATTTATGCGTCAAAATTAGTTTAAGCCCAAACAAAATTAATATGGGTATGTATGCTACATAGTAGCCAATGTCAATGCCTTTCAAACTTGCCATTAAGGTCCTATTTAAAATTATTGGCCAGAGTGGCACTGTGACGTCATCTATTACTATTACGTCACCTGTTACCATTCGTAGAGAAGTTTACAACACTTTATTTTCACCCTTCAAATTGTATTAATGTAAGTGTAGCGTTCAAAAGATACGAGGGGAGAGGAGACTTTTGAATAGCACTGTATATGCACCATGGACAAAGCCCCTCATCGCGGAATAATTTTTGTGCTTGGTGAATAATAACAGTCTTCACTACCTTGGTGTAAAACATACTTTTTATAACGTCGTAGTAGTAACTTACTTCTGAAAAATTGGAAGCTGTACCGTTCTTCTTTCATTGAATCAAGCAGTCTGTTGATAATTCACGTAATCGAAATTTCCATAAAATATTTTCTAACGTAAAGTTTAGTACCTCTATTTTTTTACACGCTTGTTTCTATCCTTAATATTTTTATATTAACATTCACGATATTTTTTGAGAATAATCTTAGCAGTTGATGTCTCAAGCACAGCTTTTGTCAAACTGTAGATGAATGGAAAGTTGTATTCGAAATCAATTTAAATCAGATAACATTGGAAATAAACTCACCCAAATTTAATATTAAACTAGAATATAGCTAGGTATATTAAAAAAACTATTCTCTCCTGTAAGGCCAGAAGTAAGAATGAAAATTGGAATACTAGCTTAACAACAATTGAGAAACAAGGGATACAATCAAACAAAGGTTATTAGTCCAGTAACGGTAGTCCAGAACAAGGCCAAACCTTGAAAATAGGTCGGGCCGAAGCCATTTTTTTTTAATTTGCAGGTATTGATGGCTTTATTCACCTCTCAAAATCTCATATATGGAGAAATGCCCGCAAGGCCCGGAAAATGGCCCTCGGAGCCCAAAAACGTTTTTGGCCGATATCTTCCAAAATATGGCACTTAGAGATTTGCGGTTTTGATAGAAATGACGAGCAGTTCAATACCTACAAAAATGGTCCCCATGGTTTTTTTTCGCTAACCCAATATTTATTGCAAAAAAGGGGTCGCGAAAATTATCATGCTTGGAAAATAAAAATACGGCATTTTCTCAGCCAATGTGTGAGCCAAGGGGACTGGATATACACGTATCTTGATTTTTTGAACTTCGAGGGTCAATCGTAGATGGCGCCACTAGTTTTCTCCCTCCTCACGTAATTATCCTGGCAATGAAGGTGCCCCCAATAACTATCTGTTTCCTGAAAATTTTTGGAGTTGAGAACGCTGTTTTGTACTCTCGGCCTGATCCTTGGAGCTCTTAGGTCTTCGGCAATGTAGCCTAGAGGTCTGCCAATTTTTGGCAAGTCATTTTCAATAATTCGGCAAAAAAGTTTTTGAAAAATAAGATTTATTTTTGAAAGTATATGAGAATTGGAACATACATGAACAATTAGACATCTATCCATCACCATTCCAACACATTTATCTCAGATGGATGTTGCTGGCTGACATCATCAACCCCCTCTCCATCCATGCCTTCTGTTACTTCCTCTTGCTCCTCTAGCTCTCTATCTTCACCTCCACCAATTTCTGCCCCTCCCTCTGCTTGATCAGCTGATACAATCACATCTTCATCCTCATCCTTGTAATTAGAACACGGGCCTGAATGACATGAACCACAAATAATCGAGCACTTCAGTCCTGCTCTCTTACATGAACATAGCGTGGTACAGCCCATTTTACACCGACAAGAGATCATTTTCAACAAGTCCGGATGTGCCGGCTCATTCGTCGTCTGTACCGGCAATAATGCACCCCCTATATGCTTCCATCCCCATTCTTCTGGCGGTAGTTCGTTCGCGAGCCAATGCTGCACTTGTAAATACGTGCGATATAGGTGCTGCCTTGCGTAGAATACAAGAAAAATACAGTTATTTGGGGAAAGTTTTCAAACAAATTGTTTTGATATACACGCGTGAAAGTACTTGATATATATATTGACGGAAAGGTCAGAATGTCCTCTTCAATATGGTGTAATTTTCACTCTCAAAAATTCAAACCACAAAAAGAAAGTAATCATGAAAAAAAACTTGGATTTTCAGGGGGGCAGAGATTCTCTAGATTTTCCGGAAAACTAAAAGAGTTGAAATGAAAAAAAAAGTACCGTTCACAAGGGGAGAACATAAGCTTTCGAATGAGGTGTATCAGAACCCGATAAAATGATCCATTATCCCTAAATTCCGGGATTTTCCATAAAATTTCGGAAAACTCCGAAAATCCAGAAAAACCGCCCTGACGAAAACACGTGGTTTATTGGAATGCGCGAGAAAATGTTTATGTAATCCCCCGGAGAGTCTTCGAAACCCTTCAAAGTCCCATTATTCGGAAGGATTCGGTCAAAATACTTTTTATAGACAAAATACAACTAGATTCATAGGGGGGGTCAAAATATCGACCAAAATTTTGCTTTGGCGGGAATTCCCAAAATTCTGGGGGCCCAAAGAAAAACTAGTGACAAGATATTATAGATGCAGATTTCTCCTTTCAAATGAACTTTGAATCATAAAAAAATATGCATTTTTACCCGAGTAATTAAAAAAATTGTCCATCCGCTCAGAAATTAAGGAGCTGAGAGCGCCTCCCGAGATCCAGGTCAGATGTAAAAAATACGGTGCGCGTTTGTGGCCCGTTATCTCGAAAACCACCAAATTGACGACGAAAACGATAGGGACCATTTTTGTAGGCATTGATCTGATCTTTATTTCTGTCCAAATCCGAAATCTTTAGGTGCCATATTTTGGGAGATATGGACCAAAATAGTTGGGAAAATGGATTTTTGGGCTCTTCAGGGCGATTTTCAGGGTCTTGCGGTCATTCCGCCATATATGAGATTTTGAGAGGTTAATGTACACATCAATACCTACAAATTAAAAAAAAAATGACACCGGCCCGACCTATTCTCAAGGTTGATACCCTTATTTACTGGACTATATGTAGAAATTGTAGCCATTAGTTTTGTTAAGTTGTATTTTATTTTTTAACATGTCACATTACTAGTCTTGTCAATTTAGGTGACAGAAAAATGTCAGTGATTTTATGAAGTTTTCCGAATAGTATTCAAAAACGGGAAGAGTTGTGAAATAAATATTAGTAAAAGTCATAATTACTTTCCTTGAGGTTTTACTAATACATTTTTGGATATATCACGATCATCATATACTACCCTTTCAAACTGGTAGTTTGATTGTGAATTCAATATTTTGGAGGTCCCACCGAGATAAACGGATAATTATCAAATCAAAATAAGGAATGGATTGTGAGAAACAAGCAAGACGTCCAATCAGAGCTCAGTTAACAAGGCTCATCAACGACTGCAAGGCGTTAATGGAAGCAGAAGATCCTATCAATAAAACATCTCTTCAAGTTAAGTTGAACGTAATAGAGACAATCCATGCCGACTTGGAGGAGTGTGATACTAGAGTCGTCGAAAAGATGTGGGATGAAGGTCTGGACAACGATGCACAAGACCAAGAATACCAGACCATAACGGACTACAAGGAGTCATTCATGGAGATCAAGCTGAAAATTCAAACAGTACTACATCCCACAGCCAGTCCACCGAATTCAGATTTAGAAAGTGTCAGTTCAGTGGGTGAACACAAGAAACAAAATAACTAACAAGTTACCGAGGATTGAGCTGCGAAAATTTGACGGAGACCTGAAAAGCTGGTTGGGGTGGTGGAGTCAACTTCAGAAAATTCATGATGATGAAGTTATTCACGCGTCAGACAAAATACAGTACCTTTTCCAATCTATGGAATGGGGCAGTGAACCTCAAGAGCTTGTCAGTAGTTACCCACAGACAGCAGCTAATTTCCCAAAAGCTGTGGAAGCACTTAAGGAGCGTTTTGGGCGTGAAGATCTTCTACTCCAAGTTCACGTAAGAGAACTACTCACATTGGTAATCTCGAACGTGACCGCCAACGATAAGTTATCATTAGCTAACCTCTATACAAAATTGGAAACTCATCTCCGATCGTTGGCGGCACTTAACCTTGATAAGGGGCTTCTTGCCACCATCCTTTTCCCAATGGTCAAATCCAGCTTATCAGTGGAGACCTTTAGAGCATGGCGAAGAAGTCAACAAGTAAGACTTGATGGATCCACCATGCAACCACCTAGGTCTCGTTTAGACCTATTGATGTAGTTCATAAAACAAGAAGTACAAAACGAGCAACAAATTATGCTGGCTCAAACTGGATTTGGAAATCTCTCTACTGGTAGTGACAGCAAGAAGAAGAAAAACAAGAAGACATCATCGGTGGGAGAAGAAACTGATGAAACGATGGCTACCACAGCTGGGCTCATATCCACATCAAAATCATCTTCAGGATGCGGATTCTGTGACAAATGACATGAGACTGACCGGTGTGTCAAAGCGTTATCAATGTCACTAGACGAGCGACAGAAGAAAATTGAGGAAAGGCGATTATTTTTCCGCTGCTTTAAAGGAGGACATCACGCAAGCAAATGCAAATCCGTTGTCCGTTGTACACTCTGTAGAGGAAAACACTACCCAGTTCTCTGTCCCCTCTCCGACAACAACTCCAGCAACGAAAAAGAAGATAAAAATACTGAGACTGATAAGACAGCAGGCACAGCAAGCAACTTAAATCGATGCTCCTCAGACATATTAATGTATACATTGATGACGCAACTTGTATCTCGAAGCGGAACTGTAATTAATGCAAGATTAGTTGGAGATCCTGGAAGTCAGAGGATCTACATAAAGGCAAAATTGATTCCTCAATTGCAGTGTGAAAAATCCGGTGACGAATGGATACAAAACATCTTATTTGGAGCATTGGTGTCCCCAGTACAACGCAGTGGAAGGTACATAGTAGCATTCAGAAAGAACAATGGTGGAGGTGTAAAAACTTTGGAATTCTTAGATAGAGTTGTCATATGCGGTAAATTACCAAAAATTCCCAATGGGCCTTGGATTGATGAACTGCATCAAAATGGAATCACTCTCACTGACGTCGGAGGAGGATGTGAAGATATCGACATCCTACTTGGCAATGATTTGTGGGAACACGTTCTTACTGGAAAAATGGAGAAATTTTCACACGGACTTGCCGCAATTGAGACTATATTTGGATGGGTACTGGGAGGACCAATCACCAAAGCAGCCAATAATATCGCAACGGTGGTTACCACACTGATGACCACGGATCTCGACATCAGCAACTTATGGAGGCTTGACACTATTGGCATAACTGATCCAATAGAAACGAAGACAACTGAAGAAAACGAACAGGAGGCACTTGCTTACTTTACTGCTACCGTGAATAAAGACGACAACAAGTACGTAGTGGGCTTACCATGGAACTACACCAGTTTGTATTCAAGGCCCCCAACCAACATAGAAGCTGCAGAAAAACGACTTATTCGCACAACCAGGAAACTCAAGAAAGAAAGCAAAGTACAAGATTACCATGATATTTTCCTGGCATGGAAAAAGAAGGATTCATTGTGAAAATGGAGAAGGATGATGACACTGGCCATTATTTACCACATAGACCGATCGTCAAACAGAGTGACACTACGCCTGTTAGACCAGTCTTCGACGCTTCCTGCAGAGTTGGTCAGAGTCCATCCCTAAACGACACTCTTCACAAGGGTCCAAACCTGCTAGAGTTGATTCCGAAACTACTATTACGCTTCAGAGAGAAAAAATATGGAGTATCAGCCGACATAAGGAAAGCGTTTCAGATGATACAAGTCCGAGTAGAGGACCAGTCTTATCAAAAGTTCCTATGGTGGGAGAATAGCGATTGTAACAAGATAGCAGTTCACAAGCACCTGAGGGTCGTCTTTGGATTGACATGTAGCCCCTTTTTTCTCGGAGCTGTTATCAATCACCATCTAGATCAAGTGGAAGGTCCCTCCGTAACGGTATCAAAAACATTAAGACAAAGTTATTATGTTGATAATATGATTACGTCTGTCTCCAGTGTGCAACAATACCATGACTTTCGAAGCACAGCTATATCAATCATGAGCGGAGCCAACATGAAACTCAGAAAATGGGCTCACAGCTTCTCGGAGGAGTTCGAAATCGGCTTATCCACTAGTGATGAGTGCGGGTTGAACTTCGGGGAAGATGATGACATGGTTGAGAAAGACGTATGTATTTCATTTCTTGGCTTACTTTGGAACCGCTGTGAGGATACGTTATCATGTGATGTCAAAGACGTTGGAACATCAGAAAAGATTACCAAGAGACAAGTACTCAGCATTCTATCACAGGTATTTGATCCCATTGGTTCCACCTGTCCAGCATTGGCACTACCAAAATCACTTCTGTAAAATTCATGGATCACAAAAATCCGATGGGACGAACCAATGCCTGAGAAAATACAAAAGAAGTTTAGGCAATGGAAGGATGAAATGAGTCAGTTACGCCAAATCAAAATACCACGTCTCCTTCAGCTTCTTTCATCTACCAGACGAGAAGTGCACACATTTTGTGACGCAAGCTCATATTTTTACGCAAGTGTGTGTTTTATGCGATCCGAGAACAACAACAATATCGCCGTCCAATTGTTGACTGCCCGGTTAGCTCCCATTAAACGTGCAAGTATTCCGAGACTGGAACTAATGGCATGCGTAGTTGGTGTAAGACAAGCAAATCTAGTGCGTGAAGCCTTACCAACGAAGGATGGTCAATTCCATTTCTGGAGTGGCTCCAGTGTTGTACTGGCCTGGATTCGACGTGATGGAGATTGGGGAGTTTTCGTGGGGAATCGGGTGAAGGAAATTCGTGCATCAACCAGCTGTGACCAGTGGCGCCATGTTCCTGGAATACACAATCCAGCCGATCTTCCTTCCCGGGGATGTAGTCCAAGCCAGCTCTTGGAGTCGCAATGGTGGGAGGGACCAGCTTGGCTAAAACTTTCAGAAGGAAATTGGCCAGTAGCCGCTGAAATTTACCAAGAAGAAAAAATAAATAAAGAACGCAGAGCCACATCTTCAACTAGGGCCACTCCTCCTGTATTTTCCTGCTACCACAAAAATGTCGCAGTTTGGGGATGGGTGCTTCGATTTATCAAGTCATGTAGAGGAAAAAAGAAGACCACATCAGTGTTGACGTTTCCTGAATTGAAAGCAACAGAGAAAATTCTTATCCGACAAATTCCAAAGGAGTCATTTCCAGAAAACAGTTCCAGCATTCAAGGGTTAGTAGTCTACAAGGATAAGGATGACTTGCTCCGTGTCAAAACTAAACTTACAGAATTAAAAGACACGGAAGACTTTATTTTCCCTTTCTTGTTGCCGAGCCGACACCTACTGGTGCAAATATTATTCAAGATGCTCATAAGTACCACTGCCATGGCGAGATCCAATTCCTGATGAGCAAGCTGAGAGAAAAGTACTGGATTTTACAGGCAAGACGAAACATTGCCAAAGTAGTACATCAATGTATAAAGTGTAAGGGACATGCTGCAGTCCCATTAACAGTTGACCCGGTGGCACTTCCCGAAAATCGAGTGAAAATCAACGAGCCATTTTCCACTACCGGAGTCGACCTTGTTGGACCAATTTACCTGAAGGGTGGAACGAAAGCCTGGATCGTTCTCTTCACATGTGCAGTATTTCGTGGAGTGCACTTAGATGTCGTGACAAGTCTAAGTACAGAGGCGTTCATTTGTGCACTTGAGCGTTTCATAAGTATTTGTGGCCGCCCATGTGCTATATACAGCGATAATGGTACCAATTTCGTGGGAGCTGACCACTTATTCAAGACTTTGGATTGGGACTCTATCAATGAGTTGAGTAACACTTAACAAATTCGCTGGATTTTTAACCCGCCTACTGCAGCGTGGTGGGGT
>CAJUYH010009827.1:0-13160 GCA_910591685.1 Galerucella tenella
TGTATACTTTTTTGACTTATACATGTACAAGAGCAAGTTCTGCTAATAAAGAGTGTTAATATAATTAATATTAAACCATTTTCAAACAAAAAAGTATATAAGTCTATGTTTCTAAAAATAATGTAACAATTACCTACATTACTTGTATTTATAAAATAATTTTGACCCAAATAATTTCACGGTAACGAATTAATGTATCTATTTTTGTTAACCTGATTTTAGTTTTATTTAATTTAATTGAATAATTTATTATTGACCAAAAAACACCTATCCCCTCTATTATTACTCGTTAATTTTAATATAATTATTCAGTCACATAGCAAGCCAGAGTTGTTGGAAGATGTGGACCTTTGCTATTCCTTGTCGCCTTTGGTCACATCACCTACGACCCCCCTATAAAATTAACCACGAGCCGCCACTGCGTTAACTGCGGACTCCACCAAATGTATTAAATGTAAACGGTAAAATTGGAACGTACAGTATTTGTACGTCACAAATAATCACTAAATTTACAAAAACGAGTTCATATAGGTTAACTGATATAAAATGTAACTTAATCGCGTTGAAAAAAATAAGGAATTCAAAAATTGTTCGTGGTAGGTACTTATACTATGAAATTTGAAATAATATCAGTAACTAAACAGCCTTGAACTGGTTGGGTATTATGAATATTTCATGTAACATCAATAATTAGTAGTTGTCGTGGAACTAATCAATTTAAAAATGAACTATTTTAATCTCATTTTATTGTTGCCTACTATCTTCACGAAAACTGAATAATTTATTCGAGAAAATTTATACTTGTTGGGTTATTTTACTAGTGTTCCATCCAATGGTTGTCATTCCCAGGATCACATATGCATCTCTGGTATGGTGGCCAAAGATCAGACAATCCTATGCTATGCTGAAACTAAGCAAGGTCCGAAGACTTGCATGCATTGGCATTACAGGGGCAATGAGGACTACTCCTACAGCGGCGCTGGAGACAATGCTAGACCTTCCTCCGCTACATTGTGTCATAATGTGCGAAGCAAGGGCAGCACTAACCCGACTGGAAAAAGCATCAGACCATTACGTGGCACATGGGAGAGGACACACAGAGATAAGGCATGTGGATGATGACATTTTCAAAATGCCAACAGACCACATGACCACCAAATATATCTTTCGCAAGAACTTTGAGATTGTCATCAAAGATCGAAAGGAGCTTGAGGAAGAGAACGCACCACCACTTAGTAGAGCGAATGAACTGATCTGGTATACAGACGGATCAAAAAATGAGCTCGGCACCGGAGCGGGCATATACAGCAAGACGAGCAAATATGAAGGGATCGTCTCGCTTGGCCAATACGCTTCTGTATTTCAAGCAGAGGTCTATGCAATACTTGCATGTGCAAGGGCTAATAATATGAGAGCCTACAACAACAGGCAGATCAGGATCTACAGCGACAGTCAAGCTGCCCTTAAAGCACTTCAGAGCTAGAGGGTGACATCTCGGCTAGTATGGGAATGCGGCGAAGAACTTAGAAGATTGGCGACTCGTAACAGTGTAACACTGGAGTGGGTCCCGGGTCATAAATGAATCGCAGGCAATGAAAAAGCTGACGAACTCGCAAGAGTAGGATCGTCAACTCTGATGAACGGACCCGAACCTGCTGTGGGCATCTCCATATGCTTAACGAGGTCATGGTTAAAAGGGTGGTTGAAAGAACAACACAATAAACACTGGAAGAATACGACCAGGCAAATACATGGGAAGGAATTCATAAAAGAACCATCAGAAAAAGTAGCAGAAGAACTGCTCTCAATGAGCAGGAACAAACTACGCACCATAACGGAGCTACTTGCGGGACACTTTCCCACAAAGGAGCACCTAAACAAAATAGGGCTGTACAACGGAGACCTTACATGCAGAAGATGTAAAAAGGATACCGAAACAGCTCTGCATATACTATGCAACTGTGAGTCGCTGGACCACAGAAGGCAGAAACTGTATGGTAGACCCCAAATGACTCCGGAAGACTTCTACAACCAACCAGCAAAGAACCTATATGAGCTAATACAGGGAACGGAATGGCTGAATAGGTTGTATTCAGAACACTAGGAGTATCCACAATAAGCAAGGAGGCTGAGGTGGTACCTGCGAAGGGACGGCTCCTTAGAAAAAAAATGGTATAATGCCTGCGAGGTGTGATATGCTAATCTGCTGCAGGCTATACGTACTCTCTAACGGTGTTTCCCCAGTGGTCGCCCACCCAACTACTAATCGCGCTCGACACAGCTTCACTGTAATTATCGCATCAGAGGAATTCCACAGTGCTGGGTCGACGCCCGGTTTTTTTAATTGTAACAATTAAAAGTTATAACAAGTTATAACTTGAGAATAAAAGCAATATACACTGGGAAAACAGAACACAAAAAGGCATATAATGAACAAAGACGAAAAGCAAAGAAAGTATACAGACAAAGAAAAAGAGAGGAAAGGGAACAGAAAACTGGAGAAATTGAAAATTACTATCAAAAGAAAGAGATACGAAGCTTCTACAGAGAAGTAAAAAAAGAAACGAACACCAAACCAGGCAGTTTATATGAAAGATGCGGAAGGGAATTTGATAGGTGAGGATAGTGAAATAAGAGCGAGGTGGAAGGAATATTTTGAACAAACGCTAAACACAGATGGATTAGAAAACATACAAGTAGATTACGGGTGCATAAACATAGAAGTTCCAGAATCAACTAGACAGGAAATTGATGAAATAATAGCTCAACTCAAGAACAACAAATGCCCTGGTATGAACAGAATTATAGCAGAAAATATTAAATATGCCGGTGAAGAATTGAAACAACAAATTTACGAATTAATACTGGAAATATGGAAAAAAGAAAGGATGCCCAAAAATTGGAACCATTCTCTGATAATACCTATTCTAAAAAAAGGAGATGCAGCTGATTGTAATAATTACAGGGGATATCATTATTAGATGTCGTAAGGTCCTAGCTATTATGATTAAGAGAAGATTAGAACCGATCTCAGAAAAAGTAATAGGAGAATACCAAGCTGGCTTCAGAAAAGGGAGAGGAACGACAAATCAGATATTTACAATGAAGGAAATTTTATGAGTACAAAATACCAGTACTAGTACTTTTCCTTAATTTCAAGCAGGCATATGATTCTATCTCCAGAAGTAACCTGTTAAAGGCTTTGAATGAGTTCGAGATCCAAGGAAAATTGGTGAATCTTGTGAAGATGACTCTCATCAAAACTACTAGTAGTGTACAGAACAGAGGTGAAGGCTCAGAAAGTTTTGAAATAGGAACAGGTCTGAAGCAAGGTGACCCCTTGTCAACATTACTATTCAACCTTGTATTAGAAAAAATTATAAGAGACAGCAGATTGAATAGAGGGGACATATTTACTATAAAAGCCATCAAGTTATTTGTTATGCGGACGATATGGCCATAATTTCAAGAACAGAGAAGGATTTGGGTGAAATAACAAAGAATTTAATAGAAGCGGCCGCTAAAATGGGACTTACGATAAACGAACTGGAAAGTAAGCTGATGAGACTCGGAAACCAGACAACAAAATAAATGACAAGTTTAGAGTAGAAACCCAAAGAGCAATCATCGAATTTGAATATGTGGAAGAGTTTATATATCTAGGAACCCTGTTAAATAGTGATTGTAGTGGAGAAAAGGAAATTAAAAATAGAATTATAAAAGCTAACAAAAGTGCAGGAGCAATAAATCGCCCGTTTGTAATTATCAATGATTTAGTACAAGTTTTAGTCAATTTTTTAGGATCCTAAACTTGGGACACTAAAATATTGACAAGAAAAAAATGTGTTTGCAAGACACCATATTATAGTCACTTATTTAGGTTGTGATTATGCGCACTGAGCAGTATGATTTTGTTACAGTAACCTGTCACTTTTCAGATTTTAGCAAAGAATTTGAATTTTTTAATTTAAATAGGTATCAGACAACAATGGTGACAGAATTTTTATTGTAAGCAGCAGCAACTCTTATTAATATAGTAGTAGTTAGGAATTATATAAGAAAGAGAAGCCCTCATGTGCTTATTTTTATATTGAGAACTTTTAACTATGTAAAGGCAAGGTCATGAGACCACGACATTTTTGGTATTTAAAATAGCTCAAACGAAAAACTTTCACATACACAACATTCTCACCCCTCAATAAAGGATATAATATATAATCTTTGAATGTTTGAATAAACGTTGGTTATGTCGCAGAACCAGTGTCACCACCATCATAAAAAATGAAAAAAATCAATCACCTTAAAATAAAGTATACCCTATATGTTTGCATCAAGTTGTCATTTAATTGATAGAAAGCAGGACTGGTTCTATAAATATTTTCTATAAATTAAAATTGAACAAAAAGAGAACAAGTTTCGTCAATTTCAAAATTAGGATCCTAAAAAATTGAATAAAACTTGTACTGAATCATTGATAATTACAAACGGGCATAAAGTATGTTCTACTTGATAATTTTTTATCACAATGTTGAACATTATTTGATAATGAATATTATCCGTATATCTATTGATTTTATGGTTTTGTTTTTTTCTCAAGTGTTTTTATAATTTAATGTTGATTCTGATATTTTAATTTTATTGTAGTCCTTTCATTCTTAATCTGTATGTCGATAAATGGGTTCATTTTAAATTCGTAAAATTTTGCAATATTGGTTTGTTGTAGTTTTCCGATATCCTTTGAATCTAAAGTGTTTCTCGAACTTAAAAGTGGCTTAGTTACAATTTGTTAGATGGTGAAGACCACTAATTTTCAAAAACATCTCCATGCCTAAAAAAATCCTGTATGATGTAATTATATATTTTCATACAATTTCACGCGGCCTTTGTAAAGGCTACTATCATTTGTGGAATGCAGTATGACGTACTAACCCTGACACGCTTATCAACATTGAGTCGACCTCTAATATAACCTAGTGAATAAAAATCTTTCACAGAGAGGCTCTGCGCTTGAGTCGTGTTATGTTAATTTAAAAACGGTTGAATACGATTTTGTCTGGACACTGAACCAACATTATTATCAATTGATTGAAATATATTCGGAATTATTTCTTCTCTTAGTGGTCTTCCTCATTGCCAGGCAGATTCAAAATGTTCATTTCTATCCTCGTTATATCGTAGCACTTTCAATTTCCCAATATTGGTTTGTTGTAGTTTTCTGCTTTCCTTTTAATGTAAAGGGTTTCCCGAACTTGGAAGTGGCATAGTTACTTATTCGATTGCCTGATCGATTCGAACCGTATTTGATGACCTGGCGGTATATGTTAAAAATACTTTATTTTCTTTTCCCTGTTATTTTAATTGTCACTGTAGAATTATCAGTAGTAATACCCCTAGGGTCTTGATAATACCGAGATAATTTTGTCATGATACATGTTAAAAATCTGGCGGCCGAGATTTGTCCATAGTGACGTGTTCGTGTGATAGGAACCCATAGAGATACTAGCCTGTAAGCCTGTAAGAGAGAGATAGGAAGTCAAAGGTTCTGGCTGACTTTCCCTAATGAAGCGCAAACTATAGACACAGACAAAGACAGAAAAACCTCCGATCGTCTGTCTCTTTGTCTCTCACCAGAGTAAAGACGGACATTCCCACTTACACAACGGCCTATGGCTTGCTGCTTCTATCTGTAGCATCTCTATGTAGGAACCACGTTTAGGAAAATAGCGCGTTACAATAAACTAGACATTCTGTTTAAAAACAGACGAATAATTGACCTGAATATAGGACATTTCAATTTAAAACGTGCCTCAATATAAATTTTTATACGACTTCTTAGAAATTTATCGAAATGAATTTCTACACCAAATTTTTTTAGTGGAATCAAGGTTTTCTATTAATAGGTTTTGTCACGGAATACGATCTATATTTTTAAGTTCGTTTGAGTAGTGGGCCAATTTACGATATTTTTTATATTGTGTTATTTTTTTCATTTTAATTTTAGATATATGTTATTAAATTCTGAAAGCATCCTTTATTAAACAGAACAATGGTAGATATAAATTCGAGGATTATCCAAGTATAAGTAAAGGTGGTAATTCACAAATTACAGGGTTGTAAAAGTAAAACATTTCATTATCGTATTGATAAATTAGTGAGGCACATAATAACAGACTTTCCACATCTTGATAAACTCTGTAATTTGTGTGGTGCTTCTAACAATGTGAAATTCAGTATGAAAACAAAACAAAAATTCGAAGCAAAAAAGGAGGTTAAGTTCGAATGAAGACTGATTTAACTAGGTTTTATTTATTAAATATTAATTACAAAAATATTGCGTTTTTCAGTATTTTTTACGTGTAACGTCTTTTCGCTCGGTTCCCTGCAATTTGTGGCAGTGAAATGGGACGAAAGTGAGTAACAGGAAGCAAGTGAAGCGCGCGCAGTGGTAATTTTCACCGTCACATGGTACAAACGATTTCACGGACTGGACGGTATTGTTGTCATTCAACATCAGCTGAGTTACAGTTTTAGTTTTTTGTATAAAATTATTGTTACATGAACTAATTTATATGCGTATATTAGTTTGTCCACGACTATTTGATACTTTTAACATTTTACGTGTGCTTCTTAAAGTATAATGACGTACATTAATCACCAGTGAATGATAGGAGTGGACAATGAAAAAGTCACATGACACTTATATTGAGGATTATTCAAATGGCACAATATATTAAATAAAAATTTTCACTGCGACGGGATTCGAACCTATGTCTAAAATTCCTCACTTCACCTAGTCACAGCCGTTGACCACTATGAATATATACGCAATAGTATGAATATATTTTATACAGGGTGTACCAATCTTACGACAAACTTCGGTATATGGGTTATTTTAAGAGATATCAAAAAATGTTATTAACAAAAATAGTAGATGTGTTGAAGGTCCATATTTTGGAATTATATCGAACTAAACAGAGTGCTGCATAACTCCGTTACAAACCAAACATGATTTTTCAAATGGGACCCCTGTATATTATACCGAATTCGGATTGGTTACATTTTTTTGAAACTTTTGCCGTTATACAGAGTCCTTCAAAAAATATGGACACGTTTATGTGAAAATCGTAGGTAAATCAACGCTCTGTAGCTTGTTGTACGTTGAAGAAAAAAATGTATTTTGTCAAACAGAGTTTTGTAACATGATGCAATATCTCCGTATCCTATTAAATTTCAATTATATTCTTTCTTGTATACAGGGTGAACGGAAACTCGAACCTGTCATTTTCTTTCTTCTTTCAAATGGAACACCATGTATTTTATAGCAAAAATAGAATCTTCGATTATGAAACTTTAATTTTTGTCAAGCATTCCCTATACCAAAAGTTTATAAAAACACAGTTATTTTGTAATATTTATTGTAAAATAAAACTACTGACCTATTATGTGAAAACATTAAACGTTGTATGTAACAAAAAATCTTAATTAATAATAAATTTTAATGAACAATTTATTCTAAACAAAACTAGCCACCAAAAGTATAATCCCAACCGTATTATTAAACTTAAGGTTCAAAATGTTCACCGTTAACATCAATGAAATGCTGCAGAATAGTTCAAATGATTGAATAACATTTCTCAGCATATCAACGTTAGCAGATCGAAATGCCGCACTAATAATCTCTTTCATGTCATCTATAATAGCCGGGGATTTTATAAACTTATTCCTCACAAGACCCAAAAAAAATGAATATACTTTTGTTTAACGGGTGACCGAGCTGGCCAATCAGTTGAGCCCCCTCTTACATCATTGCATTGATGTTAACGGTGACCACTTTGAACCTTCAGTTTAATATTACGGTTAGGATTATACTTTTGGTAGCTAGTTTTGTTTAGAATGAATTATTCATTAAAATGTATCATTAATTAGGATTTTATGTTACATACAACGTTTATTGCTTTCACATAGGTCAATAATAATAGTTTACAATAAATATTACAAAATAACTGTGTTTTTATAAACTTTGAGTATAGGGAATGCTTGCCAAAATTTAAAGTTACATAATCGAAGATTCTATTTTCGCTATAAAATACAGGGTGTTCTATTTGAAAGAAGAAAGAAAATGACAGGTTCGAGTTTCCGTTCACCCTGTATACAAGAAAGAATATAATTGAAATTTAATAGGATACGGAGATATTGCATCATATTACAAAACTCTGTTTGGCACAATGCATTTTTTTTCTTTAACGTACAACAAGCTACAGCTACAAGCTACATATCAAAAGCTTCAAAAAAATGTAACCAATCCGAATTCGGTATAATATACAGGGTTTCCCATTTGAAAAATCATATGTTTGGTTTGTAACGGAGTTATGCAGCACTCTGTATAGTTCGATATAATTCCAAAATATGGACCTTCAACACATCTACTATTTTTGTTAATAACATTTTTTGATATCTCTTAAAATAACCCATATACCGAAGTTTGTCGTAAGATTGGCACACCCTGTATATTTTAAATATTCAAATGTCAGTATACTCCCCAAAAACTAGTGCGGAAAAGTGACTCTTTCCGCACTAAAATGAGTGCGGTAAAGTGGACTTTTCCGCACGCTTGTAGAAAAAACAATTTGTCTTGTTATAGCAAAGATTACAGAATAAATATTATGTAATCTTTAGTTATAGGCATTTGTGCATGTCCAATATAATATTGGTAGTGAGAAATAAGAGGCCGTACTGATTCAATGAGGCTCGTTACTTTCAGGCATATCGTTTAATAGGCGACGTTGTTTTATTATTTTTACACTTAAAAAAATGTACGTTTCATTCGGTCATCACTGCAAACGTTAAGCTATTTGTAGGTTAATCGCTTTTTTTCGATATATAATATCAAATTACTTCCTATTATTTTTGCTGTAGATTATTGCTTGGAACAAAAAAAAACTTGCGAAGAATAAATGGGAGAAAATAAATATTCTCACTTACCTTATGACGTAATTAACGCATACGACGCTTTGAGGTTTGTGGTTCTTGTCATGGATCAAAGTAGCTTGAGTTACGAGCCAGACGTAACCTCCAGATTTTGCCAGAAAACGATACTGGCCGGTTTGGCACTGCCCTTTCGAAAATACTGGAACCAAAAATAAGCAAAAAGTTTATTGACGGAAAGATGACGTTGAGTATGAGGCGAGGTATGAGGGTATATTGAAATTAAAAAATAGTTGAGAATTTCAGTTCTTGAAATGTTTTTACTGTTTGCAGCAATTGAAGCAAGAATTTTATGAAATATTGGAAAAAAAATTAGAATATGAAAATTATTTTTCCCTTTGCCACTTGTATTGTTATATTTGGCCACTATCATAGAAATATTTAAATATCTACCGGACGGCGAGTAGCCAGTCCTTTTTCCTTACCAACATGTGATTCTCGTCGAGAACTTGTAGCACCGATCACCGCTGAAAGGCAAATTTTTACATTTAATGTGCGACGGATAATCTCCGTTGGTGAGGATCAGTATACACTGATATTGGTCAAATATTTCAATTCTTCTCTCCTATAGAGAGAGAAATGAAGAACACACTACGAATATGTAAATTCTTTCTCGAAGCGGAGCATGTGAACAAGAAAGGGATATACAACGTATGTCCATTGCTCATCGCATGGTTCAATTTAATAGCGAATAGTAAGAATAAGCTTCCTTTCTCCTGTGAACCATGAGCCAATAAGGTTAATTTTTAATTACTGGTGAGAGGTTTAACTAAAACTCTTTTTTTTCTAAAGTGCATTCAATGTGTATGTGCTTATATATGCTTTTCATTTCTGATTCTTGATTTTATATTTTTTCCTCCTAGTGATAAGCGCCAGATACACACATACAGCTATATTTTTTTATCTCGTTCTTTTTCTAGTTTTTCTTATACAGTTGATAAAAGGTTCACATGTATATAGTTGAAGTCTACAGATACAGATACAGATTTCCAACCTAGAATATTATATTTCCGGATTACATTTTTCATTACATTTTTTTATCGCCTCCTGTGATTGAAATAAGTAGTAAAATAAAATTGAGTTTTTATGTTATTTAGATATTGTTTCTTTGATTTCTTTGATGAATGGAAATAAATAAGATTTCCTTAATAATATCATATCACATTTCTTTATTGCTTCTTTTGTTTTTGTAATAGTAAAATACAGGATATTTTTTTATGAACCACGTTCTTAAATGAATTTCTTAAACAATTGTAAACCGAATAACTGTAGATATCCTGAATTTTACATAAAAAAAAGAATGTAACTATTGCTGATACAATGTATCTTTCTTAGCACTTAGTACCTGCGACTTTGTACCTGAGACTTTGTACCTACCAATTTTCCGGACGAAGTAGTTTTTATGAGGTAGAGACATCTCAGACACGTAGGACCTGTCCGAAGAAAATAAGGAAAGTAAAACAACGTGCTTCAACAAACAACAAATTTTTTTTGTATTTTACTGTGATATTAGTTTAAAGTCAACTTGTAATAACAACTTGTAAATTTAACAACGTTGTTCATATTCCTTCCCTTCCAACATTTCCAGGTTTGTTGATAGAGAGTTGTGATGTGAAAAACAAGTCGACTAATATTATTCAGTGTGGCGCCCACTTACCTTTCTTGATCAACTTTAATTACATTATTTAACTTGATTTATTAACTTATTAAATCCATTTAGTTTCTTAACTTCATCTATTATCTCATTAACTTCAATATAACTTCAATAACTTAAATAAAGTAGGATTACCCTTGAACCGGTAAGACTACTTCCTGAACTGATATTAGTTTGGTCTCCGAATTCACACCTGAGGTGCCCTCCACATTGAGTCGCCGTTGCAGTTTATCTTACCTTATTATTTTAAATAAATAATAGGTAACACCCTGTAGAAATTACACTCTTTCCTACCTCATATCAGGAAGGCAACTTATACTTCCGACGCTATGGAAGAAAATAACACGGTTTTTCCCTATTATTTTAACTAATTTATGATGAAACTTGTGAATCTATATTATATTCAAATTATTTCAGTAATTTAAATCTGTATTCTGGTAAAAATTAAACTAACGTAACCCAACTTCAACGTTAGGTTTTCAAATACAAATTTCAACTGAAAAATTGTTACAAACGTTTTTTGACTTACTAATAATGGTACATTGTACTATAAGGGAGAGAAATCTCTCCCGAATGGTATATACTATTTTTTCCACGGTCTCATTAACTTAAAAACACATATTTTGCCATTATGAAGTAAGTAGCACCAGAATTATTGTAGGTTTTAGTAGGTACCACTAATGAAAGAGGTGAGGGATGGAGGTGATGTCGATCGCGAGGAAATACAAAGCAATTGGAGGAAAAGAGAGGTGGTGTGCGATAGCGACATTGGATGTGCGGAATGCATTTAATACAGTGCCGATAGATTGTATCCTTGGAGAGCTGGAGAGAACGGAACTACCGGTTTATATCCAAAATATAATCAGGGACTATTTTTGTGGAAGAAGGATTTTACTGGGAGGGAGGGGATTTCTATGATGTCACGGCAGGGGTCGGTACTGGGGCCGACACCGTGGAACCTCTTTTATGATTCGCTATTTGAAATAAACATGCCGGAAGGTGTGAAGCTCATCGGATATGCTGACGATGTGGCTATAGTCGTTACTGCAGCTAGAGCATATACTCTGGAGATAAATATGGATGAAGCATGGCTTGTAAACAGGGGTATGGACTAGCACCAGAAAAGACAGAGATGACGGTATTGGTAGGGCACAGAATGAAAGAATAACGCACTGCGAGGACACCAAGGAAATCAAGGAAGAAATCGAGAGACAAGGGGTAAGTATAAAACGACTAACCCAACTTCATTCCAGATTCGGAGAGAGAAGACCGCTATCCATCTACCTGGTGGAGCTGGAGCCTGAAGAAAAAGAAAAAATCCGGAAAATCCAACACATCCAGAACGTGAGGATCAGTTGGGAAGAACAAAGAAGAGGAAAAGGGCCGACGCAGTGCTACAACTGCCAAGGCTTCCACCACGGACAGACGACGTGTAACGTAAACACAAAATGCGTGAAGTGCGGAGGACCACACCGATCCAACGACTGCCCACGACCGAAGACCAAGCCGGCCACCTGCGCAAACTGCCAGGGAGAACACCCGGCAAACTACAAAGGATGTTCAAAAGCCACAAACAACCAGAAGACAAAGACAACAGCAGTAAAGAAGACAGGAGTCAGATACGCCCAAGCCGCAGCTAACAAGAAAACAACGACGACAACAACAAAACAACATTAGCTCAGCTAATGGCTTAAAGTCGCTTGTAAGAGATCGGAAGAAAAGAAGACACACTCTATAAGGGTGTTTTCAGCCGAAATTGCCGGCTGAGGACGCGCTTTGTAGAGGCAGCGCAAACACACACAACGGAAGACCGCCGAAGAAAAAACTACCGAGGTTACTCGGCCAAAGAGAAGACGGCTCGCCCCCAGCTGCTAGCCCTTTTAGCTAGTGACGAGCTGTACGCCGAAACGCGAACTATGATGATGAGACCCATCGGATAAGATGGGGGGAAGTGGTGGAAGTCCTCCCCGGAGATGTACCTCGCTTAGAGAGGAACATCCTGGGTGGGACGGGCTCATCTAGGTTGTGAGTAGAAGGAAAGAAGTGAGGTTTCATTTGGGGAGTACGGTGATAGTACCTAAAAGGGAACTGAAATACTTGGGTATATGGCTAGGGTCAGAAATGAACTTAAGGAGGCACCTAGGTGAGACTATGAAAAAATCTAGAGAAAGGGTCACAGCACTTGGAAGGGTGTTGCCAAATATGGGAGAGCCACCGGAGTGCAAAAGAAGATTGTTATGGGAGGTGGTGAAATCAATCCTTATTAATGGGGCACCAATTTGGAAGAAGATGGTTGGGAAGAACAAATATAGGAGGGAGCTAATCAGGGTACAAAGAGGAATGTTTCTGCGCGTGGTGTCGGGCCACCGAACGATATCGGACGTAGCACTTCAGGTGATTGCAGGAGTACCTCCTATAGATTTGCTATTCGAGGCAAGGGTGAACGAACATAGGAGAGGAAGAGAACAAAGAAAACAGATAGAGGAGATTATTGAAAAATGGATAATAAGGTGGGAAGAGG